>JACEIK010001087.1:0-12331 GCA_018107945.1 Datura stramonium
TCATTCTATAGAGCTGTGCTTATAGGGTTGAGTCCCTAAGCTTACTATATTCTGCTTGTCTATAGAGAAATGTCGGACACGCGACAGACCATGACTTAACGAAAGTTATACATCACAACAGGAGAAGGCACTAGCAGGGTGCCTCAATCAGAGTCAGTCCGATCTGAGGACGACAGGGAGACTTCATCTCAGTCTCCCCAGCAGTCTCCGTCCTGACAGGATCCATCTAGGGCGGCAGATGCGTCGGCACCACCTCCAGCAGCTCCTATATCGATACCATCAGATCAGGAGGTCAGGAGCACTGTCTTTATGCTAGCTCAGATGATGCTTGTGCAGTGTCAGCCAGTGGCACCCGTGGTTGCTGAATCTTCGGGAGGACTTGGTAGTTCGAGGGTCCGAGAGTTCCTCGGTCTGAGTCCCCCGCAGTTTGCAGGGATGTATCGAGATGAGGACCCCCAGGACTTTTGGGATCAGTTGCAGTGGATCTTCAAGGTAATGCATGCCACACCTGCAGACTCGGTTGAGTTAGCGGTATTTTGGCTGTGGGACATAGTAGTGCTATGGTACGAGAGTTAGGACAGCTCCCGATGTAGAGATGTTCCTCCTCCAACTTGGTCCAGCTTTTCAGAGGCCTTCCTGGACCACTATCTGCCGCGTGAAATCTGACAGGCCTGGGTAGATCAGTTTCTACATTTGGAGCAGGGTTCGATGAGTGTTCGGGAGTATGCTATGAGATTTGACTCCTTAGCCTGATATGCACTAGCTTTTGTGGATACCATGCCAGCTAGAGTGAACCGATTTATTATGGGGCTGCTTCCAGAGTACATAGAAACTTGTATTATGGCTACTCTGTGAGAGGACATGGATATTGCCCGTGTTCAGGCATTTGCTCAGAATATTTAGGGGATCAAGTAGCGCCAGGGGGAGATAGAGAGGGTAAATCAGGAGCAGCACCACAAGGTTAGACCTAGTGACACTCAAGTAGAGTTTCAAGGTGGACCCAGGCCACGACTATCAAGAAGTCTGCCCAGACCCCCACCTCCACAACAGTATCAGGGTGATAGACCAGGCCGTCGGGGGCAGTCAGGGCACGACGAGAGCTCACGACCATCGGATTCACAGTAGTAGAGAGGGTCAGAGCAGAGTAGACTTACTATGCCACCTTGCCCTATTTGCAGTCAACATCACCTTGGGGCATGCAGGTATGGTTCTACTACGTGTTACACCTGTGGAAAAGAGGGTCATTTGATGAGGGATTGTCTAGCCAGGGGTAAGAGTGATCGGGACAGACAGGATAGGTCTTCAGTAGGGTCACGTGCCCCAACATCTCCAGCAGGGAGTAGGCCCTCAACTTTAGCCATCAAAGGTCGAGGAAGGTCAGGGGCATCGAGTTCAGGTGCTGGTCCGTATCGCACTTATGCTTTACCGGGGTGATAGGAGTCAGAGTCGTCGTCAGATGTTATGACAGGTATGCTAGACATTTTTTCTCATTCAGCTTATGTTTTGATAGACCCAGATTCTACCTTGTCTTATGTTACATCATTAGTGGCCCGAAAGTTCGGTATAACGCCAGAATTACTTCAGCGACCCTTTTCAGTGTCAACGCCCGTCGGTGATTCTATTATAGCTAAAAGGATCTACCGGGGCTTCACAGTAGAGGTTGTTGGTCCCCAAACTTCAGCAGATTTAGTGGAACTAGACATGATTGATTTTGATGCAATTATGGGTATGGATTGGCTAGCGCCATGTTATGCCAATATAGAATGTTGGACCAAGACTGTCCGGTTCCACTTTCTAGGGGAGGGGATACGAGAGTGGAAAGGAAATGTAGCCACACCAAAAGGTAGGTTTATGTCCTATCTTCTGGCGAGATAGTTAATAGTGAAGGGGTGCATTTGTCATATTTTTAGGGTTCAGGATGTTCAAGCAGAATCCCCGACTCTTCAGTCTATTCCAGTAGTCAATGAATTTCCAGATGTATTCCCAGATGAACTTCCTGGTATTCCCCCAGAATGGGAAATCGATTTTTCTATTGAATTATTATTAGGTACTCAGCCTATATCCATCCCTCCGTACCCAATGGCTCCTACTGAGCTTAGAGAATTGAAGGGATAGCTAAAAATCTATTAGATAAGGTCTTCATCAGATCGAGTACTTCACCATGGGGTGCACTAGTTTTGTTTTTAAGAAAGAAAGATGACTCCCTCCGCATGTGTATAGATTACCGGCAGCTAAATAAAGTCACTATCAAGAACAAATACCCACTCCCCATAATAGATGATTTTTTTGATCATCTACAAGGGGTGAGACTCTTTTTAAAGATTGACTTAAGATCAAGGTATCACCAGGTGCGGGTTTGAGAGAGAGATATTCCAAAGACGGCTTTCAGGACCAGGTATGGCCATTTTGAATTCCTAATCATGTCCTTCGGGTTGACGAATGCTCCTACAGTGTTCATGAATCTAATGAACAGTATCTTTAGGCCGTATCCGAAATTTTTTGTGATAGTATTTATTGATGATATTCTGGTGTATTCCTGCTTAGAGGCAGAACATCAAGATCATCTGCGAACAGTGCTCCAGATTCTCAGGGATCGCCAGTTGTATGTAAAATTTTCTAAACTGTGAGTTTTGGCTAAATTCGGTAGCCTTTTTGGGGTCATATTGTGTCAAATACTGGTATTTAGGTAGATTCATAGAAGATTGAGGCGGTAAAGACATGGCCTAAACCTACAACTCCAACTGAAGTTCGGAGATTTCTGGGGTTAGCCGGGTATTACAGAAGATTTGTAGAAGGATTTTCTACTTTATCAACACCTTTGACCAAGTTAACTCAGAAAGCAGCTAAATTCCACTGGACGGAAGTGTGTGAACAGAGTTTTCAGAAGTTGAAAAACAAATTGACATCAGCACCAGTGTTAGCTTTGCCAGAAGGTTCAGAGGACTATGCAGTGTATTGTGATGCTTCGGGCATCAGGTTAGGGTGTGTTCTGATGCAACATGGTAAGATAATTACTTATGCTTTATGGAAGTTGAGGAAGCATGAAAAGAATTACCCCACCCACAATCTAGAGTTAGCTGCAGGAGTTCATGACTTGAAAATATGGAGTCACTATCTGTATGGCATCCATGTAGATACATTCACTAACAATAAAAGCCTCAAGCACATTTTCACTCAGAAAGAGTTGAATCTACGATAGTTTCACTGGTTAGAACTACTGAAGGACTACAATGTGAATATTTTATATCATCTAGGGAAGGCTAATATTGTAGCAGATGCTCTTAGTCGTAGATCAACGGGGAGTTTAGCGCACTTGAGGCCCAAACAGTGGGAGCTAGCCTGAGAAATGCACCAGTTAGCCAATTTAGCCATTCGAATAGTGGACTCGGGAGACAGTTGGGCAGTGATTCAGAATACCGTAGTATCATCCCTGGTTGTAGAAGTAAAAGAGCAGCAATATGAAGATCCTAACTTGGTACATCTTAGAGATAAAGTTCAGCGAGGCAAAGTATCAGCTTTTGAGGTAACCAAAGATGGGGTCTTGAGATGTAGGGATCGCCTCTGTGTTATAGATTTGGCAGGACTTCGATAGCAGATCATGGCAGAGGTACATTATTCCCATTATTCTCTATACCCAGGTTCAACAAATATGTATCATGACATAAAAGAGATTTACTGGTAGTCGGGAATGAAAAAAGGGTATAGCAGAATTTGTAGCAGAATGCCCTAACTGCCAGCAGGTACAGGCTGAACATCAAAAACCCGGCAGATTGACACAGGAAATAGAAGTGCCTATGTGGAAGTGGGAAACAATCAATATGGATTTTGTGACAAGATTACCCCGTACCAGACGCAGATTTGATTCCATCTGGGTAATTGTTGATATATTGATGAAGTAAACTCATTTTTTTCCAGTCAGGACCACTTTCTCAGCCGAGGACTATGCTCAGTTATACATCAGGGAAATAGTTAGACTACACAGTGCCGACATCTATCATTTCTAACAGGGGGCATAATTCACAACTAGATTCTGGCAGTCATTCCAGAAAGGCTTGGAAATGCAGGTTAACCTGAGTATGGACTTCCATCCTCAAACAAACGGGCAGGAAAAACGTATAATTCAGACGCTTGCGGATATGTTGCGAGCGTGCATGTTAGACTTTGGAGGCAGTTGGGATGAGCACTTACCCCTTATTGAATTTGCTTACAATAACAGTTGTCATTTGGTAATCCAGATGGCACCTTATGAGGCTTTATATGGGCGGAAATGTAGGTCCCCAGTTGGTTGGTTCGAGGTCAAAGAATCAGGGTTAATTGGACCATACATAATCCACCAGTCAAAGGAGAAAGTGAAGCTTATCAGAGAGCGCTTGTTGACAGCTCAGAGCCACCAGAAATCTTACTCTGATGTATGACGTAGAAATTTGGAATTCAATGTAGACGACTGGGTATTTATGAAAGTTTCACCAGTGAAGGGCGTTATGAGGTTTGGTAAAAAGTGCAAGCTTAGTCCGGGTTTATTGGGTCGTATTGGATCCTCCGAAGAATAGGCCAAGTGGCATACGAGTTAGATTATCCTCCAGAGTTAGGGTCTGTTCACCCGATCTTTCATGTATCGATGTTGCAAAAGTTTATAGGGGATCCATCCTGAGTTGTGCCAGTTGAGGATGTCTAGATTACTAGGGAGTTGGCCTACGAAGAGGTTCCAGTGGCCATATTAGATCGACGGGTTCGTAGGTTGAGAGCCAAAGAAGTCTCTTCTGTTAAGGTGCTGTGGAGAAGCAAGAATAGAGAAGAGATGACCTGGGAAGCCAAAGACGACATAAGGTCCAGATATCCTCATCTGTTCCAGGATTAGTCCATACTATGCAGTTAAGGTAAGGTTGTTGTTCAGCTATTACTTTATGATTTATGTTGTTTATACTGCTTAGTTGACTACCATTTTATTGTGAAATAGTTGTTATAGTATCATGCGAGGTACCTGTATTGGACTTTTCTGCATTTCAGGGTTTTCAGATAGTCTGTATTATAGGGGAGACTCTACTGAAATTTTTCCAGAATAATAGTTGAAAGAGTTAAACTCCTGTAAGTTGAAGTTGACATTCGAGGATGAATTTTCGTGGGGGGAGGATGTTACACCCCGTAAGAACCTAACGTCTAGTCAGCATATTCGTACGTTAGTCAAGAGTTTTATATTATGAGGCGTACGAAAAAGGGCCTGGGGAAACGTCGAACAAGCTCAAAATCAAGGTTGCAAGGGAGAAGGCCGGAAAATATGCCAAAAGGGCAATGTGTCATGGACCCTTCCCCTCCATGATGGGCTCCATGACACGCCCAACAAAATACATGAACACCGACCCCCCGATCCACTTCCCAAGTACATATATAAATCCCCTTCACTTTTTGAATTATTATATATGTACACATCTTCGACCAGAGAAGGG
Organism: Datura stramonium; assembly: GCA_018107945.1. Classification (NCBI taxonomy): domain Eukaryota; kingdom Viridiplantae; phylum Streptophyta; class Magnoliopsida; order Solanales; family Solanaceae; genus Datura; species Datura stramonium. The sequence continues at coordinate 5,445 of JACEIK010001087.1, forward strand.
AGATACGTAACTTTTGTGTAATTTTCTTTCGATTACGCTGCCAAACGCCGTCCTGATTCAAATTAACTTCAGGTATCGAGTTATAAGCCTGCAGGAGCATTACTACGGAGTTAGTTTCTCGAAATACGCCCTGCAAATCAGAACTCCGTCGAGTAGAAGTGATCAGAATTGCTCCAAACTAATCCTTAAATGATAACAAGCATCAAGTAAGCATTTCTCCTTCTGAACCCTCGAGAAATTATGTATTTTATGTAGTTGAATTACAATTTTTATTAGTATTAAAAAAGTATCATTTTAAGCTAAATTTGGTATTGAGATTAATCTCTTTCTCCCAGTATTACGGTTATATTTGGAAAGAGCTGTTGAGTACAAGTTGAAACTCATCAATTGTTCAAGAAATGTTAATTGAGGTATGTTAAGGAGAATTCCTTCGGAAAGTTAGTTTCTATAGTGTTATGATATAGTTTGAATCCCAGTAAGAGAGCCATAAGTCTTGTTGTTGTGAATAGTTGTTGTTGTTAGCTGAGATCAGTACATATGTTTAGTTTGGATTGACTTTGTCCTGTATAGCCTTCCATAACCAACCCCAATGTTACTAGCTATGTCGATGCACGCCAGGGGCTAGATGACGTTGCTCCAAGGAGCGGTATGCCATCCGTGAGGGACGAAGATGAGGTCTGAGGGCCCCATAAAGTCTATTCCATGGCTGGACTATTTTATTCCATATCAGCACGACACCCCCGTCGAGCCTGGTGCTCGGGGTGCAGATATTAGGAGTCCATTGGACTTAGACACATCTACAGTTCAGGGGCCGAGCGGGCTCAATTGTAGATCCAAGGGACTGGTAGGATGGGTATAGTTATTAGTTGACTCACTTTGACCTTGTTAGGGGTATATAGATTGAAGTGTGCTCGCTAGGTCTTATGGGGGCCCCGAGTGGGTTATTCTGTGCTGGTTGTACCTTCCAGCTTATGAAGGCTAGGTAAGGTTCTTGTTTGCACTATTTACTATTAGATTAGACAACAGGAAGTTAAGTTATGCAGGTTATACCTCTATCTCTTTTACTCAGTTACTTTCAGCTTCATTCTAAGTTTTATTCAGTTATTTTTAATTATTGCCTTACATATTCAAAACATATTGTACTGGCGCCCATCTTGGGGCGGTGCATTACTTGCTTGCAGGTGCGGATAGACATGGACCAGGACCTTTTTATCTTTCAGCCCGAGGCAGCAGTACAGTTAGCTCCCCTCCTCCGGAGCTAATTAGTTAGAAGGTTTGTTCTTTGATTGTGCAGTATGGGTAGGTCGGGACCCTCTCTCGACCAGTATTCTACTCTTAGAGGTTTGAAGATTTACAGTTTCCCTGTGGTTAGTTTGTGATTGGCCGGGTGGGGCCTATATATGTTTTATTTCATGTGATCACCCCGTGGGGCCTTGTTTATCTGTTAGTTAGTAGCCTTGTCGGCAATAGTACAATTTAGTTGCTTGTTTTCATTTTAGTTAAACTAGACAGCATGGGGTCTTGTCGGCCAGCATAGGATCCTTTTTTATTACCTGTTGTTGGTTAGCTGTTTTCCTTTATAGGTGGCTATGCGGCATTGTTGGCCGGAGGCTGTGTTTACCGCCGAGATATAGCTCATTGTTTTCTTGATTTAAAGATTAGGCATGCACTAGAAGTGCATAAGCTCAGTCAGGTTAGTTTAAATCCTAGTAGGGCACCAGGTGCCAGTCATGCCTCCCAAGGTGGGGCGTGGCACCATAATATAGAGGAGACTCTTTCAAAATTTTTCCATCCATAGCTAAAAGCGTTGAGTCTCTTGAGCCTAAGATTACATTTGAGGACGAATGTTCCTAGGGGGGGATGATATTACACCCTGTAAGTTCCTATCGTTTAATCAATGTGTTCGTACGTATGTCGAGAGTTTTAGAGTATGATGCATACAGAAAAGGGTTCGAGGAATGCACGTATGAGTACGGAATCGTGCGAGCAGGAGGTCGGAGCTAGAGGCCAGGAGCATTGGGTGCCACTCCGCATCGGCCAGCTCGGTGCCTTGAGCAGTGTGTCGTGCCCGACTCTTGGCGTTGTGGGCGGCACGCCGCGCCCCCTGCCCACCGCCTCAATATATATAAATAGTTAAGTGTGAGTTTAAGATTCATTTGAAAACATTTCCTTGAGAGTTCATTTGGCAGTACCTCTTCCTCTTTCAACTTTTCATCGGTTAATCGCAAAATTACGTCGATAAACTCTGTCCAAATACAAATTCATCTTAGATAATGAGTTTTGGCCTATGAGAAGCATATCTATGGAGTTATTTCTTGAAAAATTGCTTAGTGTACTAGAACCTTACCAAGAAAAGGTTGGCGAAATTACTTCAATTTGAGTCCTAAGCGGCTAAAGGCAATAGGTAAGCATTTCTCCCTTCTAAACTCTCGAGAATTGTGCGTTTTCAGCCAAATAGAATGAAGTTGAATTGTAGTCAATGTTCTTTGAAATATATCATTTTTTGTCTAGTCCTACTATTGAAATAACCTTATTCTCTTAGCATGAAGGCTGCAATTGAATGGAACTGCTGGCTTCAGGATTGGAAACTACTTGGGTGAATGAAAGTCGGCATTCAAGGTATGTTAAGATTTATCTCTTCGGTAAGTTATTCTTGTCGTATAGTGATATGACCTATGTCTTCAAAAGTAGATAATGGTCCTATATGTTGTGATTAGCTGTTGCAAGTAGATAATGATTATGTGCGTTGTGGTTAACTGTTATGAGATAAATGAGATTAAACCATAGTATTCCTTGTCAAGAAAGGGCATGTTGAGTGTGAATGATGCTAGGAGCATCACAAAGACTTCCTTGTTCTTCTATGTACAATATTAATAGAATTCTAATGATTTGCTGTCATGTTGAGGCCTTAGAAGTTTATGGTTAGCTGTTAGGCTTGATTTGGTAAGTTGGACAACAAAGGGCATAGCCGGGCAATATAACTCTCAGTTTGACACCTGTACTGTTAGTGAAGCTCTCCCAGAGGCTGTACATTTTGACGCCTAGTGAATTGAGTGACGGCCTGCAATATAGTTGGCTACTATTAGTGACTGTTAGTTTTAGTCGACTTAGTGCTTGTTGTACAGGTCGTCCACGAAGTCATCCCAGTTGTGCAAGTTAGATAGAACCGTAGGTACCCTAAGGAGGGAACCTTATTAGTAGTTCGATGTGAGGCCAATGCCCCCGCTTGCTCTTATAAATACTAGGTATAGGTTTCCATGAGTGGTTAGGTGTAGATAAACCTGCCTACGAGGCTATGAACTGCCCAGAGAAGTCATATGAAATCTGAATAGACCAATGTAATGTCTAAAGGACTAGAACCATAATAGTACAATATTACCTTCAGGCTAAGAATCATAGTAAGCTGCTTGTGGAAGGTTAGGGATGATTGCTCAGGAGCATGACCAATTAGTAGCAGCCCTACAGTCGTTCTAAGCAAGGGGACTATATAGTTGGTCGCCTACGACCTTACAGTTCTCTTATAAGCTATCATTGTCCTAGCATGACATTCAGAGTATCATTTATGCCACTCTAGACCTGCCCTATTCAGTTTAGACCATTAGAGATTATGATCACTGCTAGGACCCTCTAATAAGGTGTAGGCACACGGGGTGTGCCTGTTGGTAGCTATATAAACTATTCTAGGGGTGAGTAGCGGTTGTGTTAGGCCTTAAGAGCCAGTTACGCCTTTTTGAGTGGCTAGATTGAGACAAAAATGCAGTATATCGGTTGGGATTGAACCTACCTAGGATAGCCTTATGTTGACCAAATTCAGGGTTGCTAACTATGTCATAACCTATAGGGCTATTGATCGTTCAGAGGAGCTATATGATGTCCGACGGGACCATACTCAGGCCTAGGCCATATTTATGTCCATCCATGTATGGACCTCTTTTTATGCCGTACCAGCATCACCAACCCTCCGTCAAGCCTTGTGCTCCCAGGGTGTAGTTACAGGAGCCTAGAGGTCTCAAACGCAGTTAAAGGAGTCCAGTGGGCTTAGGTGCAGACCTAGAAGCTAGGTAGGTTGGCTATAGTTATCAGTAGAATTATGAGGACCTTCTTAGGGGTATATAGATTGTATTATACTTGCCAGGATTTGTGGGTGCCCCAGTAGGTTATTTTTGTGTTGCTTGCATCTTCAAGGCTTATAGGGGCCAGGTTAGATTCTTGTCTGTATACTTGCATACTAATTATAGCTTATGGATGTATAGTCGTACAACTTCAGCTCATATACGTGTAGTGTTTTACTAGATGTAGGTTATGGATAAGGAAGCTTACAGGTTAACTTCTGCCCCTTCTTTCTATTCACTTTCAGTTCTTTATCAGCTTCTATTCAGTCTTATTTACTGCCTTACATATTCAGTACATATTGTACTGACACCCAACTATGGGGCGCTTCATACTTATCTGCAGGTTTAGACAGATAGATTGCGGGATCTCCTAGAAGATATTCAAAGTCAAAAGATTAGCCAGCTCATTTTATTTGGAGTTGCCAGGTTGTAGAGGTTTACCTGTCTTTTATTTGTATAACATTTGGGTAGGCCGAGGCCCTTTCCCGACCAATATTTTCATTCCTAGAGGATTGCAGACTACAATCTTCAGTTAATTGGTTGTTGTTGGCCGTGTGGGGCTTATGTATGTCATATTTTGCGTGTTAGCCGTGTGGGGCCTAGTTTAGCGAGTTAGTTAGCGTCCTTGTCAGCTATAGTATGAATCTGATTGCCTGTTTTCCTTCTGTTATAACTAGGCAACATGATGGTCATATCGGCCCGCATAGGAACCCTTTATTGTTCTATTTGTTGGGTTATCTATTTTCTTTTACAGGTTTCTATGGGCCTTGTCGGCCCGAGGCTATGTTTACAGCCGAGATATAGCAGTTCATTTTCTTGATTTTGAGTTTCTAGTAAGCACTAGAGGTGCATATGCCCAGTCAGGTCAGACCCAGATCCCCATGTGGCATTAGGTGCCAGTCATGCCTCCTAAGGTGGGGCGTGACAGCCGTGGGGTGCCCCCGTTCAATTTGTAAAGAAAAAGCATGGTAGTATGTAGATGTGTATTGATTACCGCCAGTTGAACAAGGTAACTATTCAGAATAAGTACCCTCTTCCTGGGATAGATGACCTGTTTGACCAGTTACAAGGAGCGACTGTATTTTCAAAGGTTGATTTAAGGTCAACGTATCACCATATGAAAATTTGTGCTGAAGATATTCCTAAGAAAGCCTTTCGGACCAGGTATGGGCATTATGAGTTTTTGTTCATGTCTTTCAGACTCACTAATGCTCCGACTGCATTCATGAGCCTGATGAACAGTATTTTCAAACCCTACCTGGATTCCTTTGTTATTGTGTTTACTGATGACATTTTGGTGTATTCTAAGACCCAGCAGGAGCATGAAAATGATTTAAGGATTGTGCTGGGATTGCTGAAGGAAAAGCAATTATATGCCAAATTCACCAAGTGCGAGTTTTGGTTGGAAGTAGTGTCCTTTTTGGGGCATGTGGTTTCCAAGGAGGCAATTCGAGTTGATCCACAGAAGGTGGAGGCGGTTAGGAACTTGGAAAGGCCAACTAATGTCATTGACATTTGGCGTTTTGTGGGGATGGCCAGTTACTACCGTTGGTTTGTGAAGGGGTTCGCCTCCATCGCTTTGGCATTTAATAGGTTGACAAAAAAGGATGTGCCCTTCCAGTGGTCTGAGGAATGCAAAGCGAGCTTCTAGAAACTCAAGACTCTGCTAACAACATCTATTCTGGTGTTACTGGTGGAAGGTAAGGATTTTGTTGTGTATTGTGATGTCTCACAATCTGGATTTGGTGTTGTGTTGATGCAGGAAGGACAGGTTATTGCGTATGCCTCGAGACAGCTGAAAGTTTGTGAAAAGAACTACCCCGCACATGATCTGGAGCTAGTAGTGGTGGTGTTCGCACTGAAAATCTTGAGGCACTATTTGTATGGAGCTCGGTGTGAGGTATTCACGGATCATCGCAGCTTACAGTATGTATTCTCCGAGAAAGATCTTAATTTGAGGCAGAGGAGGTGAATGGAGTTGCTCAAGGATTACGACATCACAATTTTGTACCACCCAGGGAAGGCCAATGTGGTGGCAGATGCGTTGAGCAGAATGGTGGTGAGCATGGGCAGTCTGGCTTGCTTGGAGGCTACTCAACAACCGATGTCTAGGGAAGTCCAGACCTTGGCAAACGACTTAGTGAGATTGTCACCGACTGAAACTGGTGGAGTGTTAGCCAACATGGAGGCTAAATCCTTGCTATTATAGGAAGTGCACGTGATCGAACTGGTGGAGTGTTAGTAACTACACGCAAGTGCACGTGATCGAACAAGTAGTAAAGCGGCTTAAGTAAAGCCAAGTATCGATCCCACAGGGACTGAACTAAGGTAATAATTAACTTAAGTGTTAATGAACTATAACTTTAAGAATGCAGACACCCAATTAAACAATATTTTGAGAGTTTGAGTTTCCTAATTTATATGAATCTAAGAAAAAATTATAAAGTGAATCTGAACTATAGTAATGAGCATGCTGAGGTTAAAACGAACATGCAGGGAATTAATTTATCAATACAATTAAGTTAATCTTTCCTTCGGTTGCTAGCCAAGAATTATTGCCTATGGATTGGAACTTTCATCTCCTACCCAACTTAAGAATCTTGAACCTTCAATCTACATTTCTGTGATAAAAGAATTTCATGTTCTAGCCATACAAAACCGATTCCATAATTGAATAATAAGACTTTCAGATATATTTCTATTCTGAATGTAAATCAATTCTCAATTTACCAAACTAAGAAGAGATCATATCCTACCAATTCACAACTTTCCAAT
>JACEIK010001087.1:36553-55864 GCA_018107945.1 Datura stramonium
TGAAATTAGGCTAGAAATAGCTAAAATTACTTTATCATTCCTTATTGGCAACTAATAGCTAGGAATAGTGCAGTTGCTAATCTAAATCAAATCAGGTTGAGCTAAGTTATGGCTAGAGTTTGATAAAACTCTAGCAAGAGGCAGTTAATAGGCAGAGAAGTTCAGATTACCCACTTCCCGAGATTATTTACACTTGTTAAATTTATAAGATGATCTAGCATGTCCCGATCTAGTTAATATTTCATCGACACCGGACCTCTAGTCTTTCACACCCTTGTTGACAACTTAGCTGATCTTTCTATTTTATTTTACTTAATCAACCAATTCAATTCTCTGAAAATTTCAAATCCCCTAATTTTATTTGTTTTTATATTAAATCTATGTGGTGCAAGCTAACATCAACTTCTCAATCGACTCTTGAAATTATCATTCCTTAGTCCTCGTGGCATTCGACCCCGGCACTCGTCGGGTTACTTGTTTTGATACTTCGACCGTGTATATTCTTTGCATTCAAGATATAATTTGAATGTTATAAAAAATGACGTCTTTGCCAGGGACTAGCGCTTGATGATCTTGTGTTGATTTTTAAGTTGAAATAGTTTTGCATTTTAATTACTTAACGTGAGTTTGCTGTGTCGTTAGGAGATAACCACATGAGTCATCACTCCCAAGCAGGGGATAGATCAGTGGAGGGTAACATGGAACTCGAGGAAGATAATCCGGTGATGTTGGAAGTTGCAGGAGTTATTCTCCTACCACCAACAGTAGGGAATAGAGTGTTTCATGTCAACAGCACCATGCTTCACTTATTGCAAATGAAGGGGCTATTTGGCGAAAAACCAAGTGAGGATGTGAATCGTCATTTGAGGAATTTCTTGGAAATATGCCAGCCCTTCAATATAACAAATATGAGTCAAGAATCAATCAGTTTGAGACTCTTTCCTTTTTCATTGACGTAGGAGGCAACAATGTGGCTAGAGGAATTCCCTCCGGGATGTATTACTTCATGGAAGGAGCTAACCGAGGCCTTCCTGGACCATTTTTTCCCTCCAACAAAGATGCTTCAGTTGAGGGAATATATTACAAACTTCAGGCATAAACCGAGAGAGCCTTTACACGAGGCGTGGTTAAGGTTTAAAAAGAAGGTTGCTCTTTGCTCAAATCATGGATTGCCAGATGGAGTGCTTCTCCAAAGCTTCTATAGGTCCCTTGATTCAATCAACAAGTCTGTGGTCAACAACCTAACTGGTGGTTCTATTATGGACCAAACATATGGGTTGGCCAAAGCTCTCCTAGACTGAATGACAAAGACCAATAGGACCTAGAACACAAGAGAAACAAGTGTATCCACTCATAAGATTAGTTCGAGTGAATTGGTGGCGGAGTTGCGGAAACGGGATGAAGTGCGGGATGAAAATATCACCAAGATGATGACACAATTAGAATTGATGACCAAGAACGTGATGGGAGAAGGACCAAAGATAGTAAATGTCATGAGAATGTAAGGTCCCTTACAATATGAAGGAGAGTCATCACCACTGAGATATGATGAAGAATGCCAATATATGGGAAATCAAATGGGAGGTCCTCGACTTGGCTTCTGAGGAGCAGACCACAACCCATGGCGCCTAAGGGATGGTAACCAAGTTTGAAGAAATAATGAGCCACAAGGATGGCCTAAAAGGAATGAAAGGTGGGGTAATATAGAGCCAAACCAAGAGAGTGATCGATATCACAGGAGTTCTAACCCATATATTCCACCTCCTAAGTTTGGGAATCCTCAAAATCAACCGATTGTGAGTGATGCAGGAAATTCAAAAATTGAAGAAATGTTATCGAGAGTTTTGAAGAAGGTGGAATCGAGCAAAAGTGGGGTGAAGGAATTAAGAGGTGAGGTGTCTAACCTCGCCCAAATAGTGAGTTCACACACGACTTCCATCAAGCATTTGGAAGCCCAAATGAATCACCTGTCGGCTCAAATGAATCCCTGGATGAAGGGAACACTACCTAGTGACACAATGCCTAATCCCAAGAAAGATGGTCAATGTGTGGCCATTGTCTCTAGGAGTGGTAAGAGGATTAGAGATGCCCCGGTGAAGCCTAGTGAGAGGGAAAGCCCGAAATCAGTTGAAGAAGATGAAGTCGATAAAATTCCAATGACTCCGAAGAATGAAGAAAAGATTGTGGAGAAAAAAGAGGGATGGGATGAAAAAATCCTCCTCCATGCTGATGATGATGAGGTGGGCATAAAGACCCCTATTGATGATAGGGTTGAATCAAGAATCCCACCCCCTTATCCACAGCGGCTGACCAAGAAGAAGAAGGATGACCAGTTTAGGAAGTTTGTTGACATGTTTAGCAAGTTTTCCATAAATATACCGTTAGTATATGCTTTACTCCAAATTCCCGGTTATGCAAAGTTCATGAAGGACTTGCTAAAGAAAAAAAGGTAGTTGATGCAGGCAATGAAGAGAAAATGCACAATTGTAGTGCGGTGATGATTAGTAATCTTACCCTCAAAAGGAAGGATCCTGGAGCTTTTACAATTCCATGCCCAATTGGGATATGTGTGTTGAAAAAGGCCCTGTTTGATCTCGGCGCCAGCATAAATTTGATTCCTCTGCTCATTTTTAAGAAATTGGGACTCGGAAGCACAAAACCGACGTCAATGAAGCTGCTAATGGCAGATAGGTCAACAAAAAGAACAGTGGGGGTGCTAGAAGATATGCTGGTGAGAGCGGAAAAGTTTATTTTACCGGCTAATTTTGTTATTTTGGATTGTGAGATGGATGTAGAGGTTCCTATTATTTTGGGAAGACCATTGTTAGCTACGGGGAGAGCCGCGGTGGACGTGAAGCTTGGAGAGCTAAAATTTCGTATTGGTAGTGAGGAGGTCACCTTCAAAGTGTGTCCATCAGCTGCAACGCCTCCTAAATGCAAAGTGGTTGGAGTATTTCAAAATGACAATGAGGAAAAGGGATTGGAGCTAAAGGAGACGGAGTCGGATGATGACTCGTCGGAAAAGAGTTGCTGAAGAAATGGGTCTACGTCGTGTCACGACGTAAACTAAGGAGCTTCTTGGGAGGCAACCCAAGTGTTTAGTGAATTATTTGATGTTTTTGTTTGTGTAAGAGTTGTGAAATGTGGAACAAAGGGAGAAACAAACCATGAAGGAAGGAACGACGAGGGACTGGTGAGCCGCCCAATGGAGCTAATCCTCAGCGATAATGCCTGCTACCCATGCATATTGATCCTTTTCGCTACAAAATTCACCATGTAAATCCCGTGCCAGGATGTATTGGATCTCCCCAATAAATTGAATTTATTGCTTCAGGGCCGATGTCTACCTCTTGGCCCTGCACTAGCACAGATGATAAACACAGAATCATGTCCACTTGGTCATTGTACTTCATAAGGTCTTGTCGGGTCCTATAAGAGGCATAAAACTCTCATACCAAATCCAAAAAGTAGGGATCCTGGGGTTCAGTAAAAGGCTCCCAATCCAGTATTTGGAATTGTCTGTCAATATTAGGAAAGTCATCTTTGAAAGATTCGACATCAAATCGAGCCTCTTTCGTAATTTCTTACTTCTCCCTGAATGAGAGATAGTAATCCTCCAGTCCTTCAAGCCCAAATCAGAGTTAGCCGATCCTCTTGTCCTCCTCTAGCTCAGGCCTTTGGGGTATGCCCACCCCTATGGGAGATTTTCCTTTATCCCGACGCTTGGATGAAAACATTCTTCTATAAAACAATGTGAGGGCCACAACACAAACCACACTCTTTTTGTATTTTTTTCTTAAAGAAAATAAAAGGAAACATCTTCACTAGGCTAAGGAAAGAAAAAGAAAAAGAATTAAATTGCAAACAAAATGAAGCAGCAAATATTTCACTGCTTGCACCTGCATTTCACCTGTGTTTCGCAGGTGAAGACCTGTAGCATGCAGATGAGGCGCAGATGCTAGGCAGAATCACTGTGATCTGGCACCAGCATCTGCGTTACACTGTGTTTCACAGATAGAGATCTGCGGAACGCAGGTGGAACGCAAGTGTGAGGAAATGATCCTGAGCCCATTACCCATACTTGCATTGAACCTGCGTTCCGAAGAGCAATCTCTATGGCATGCAGTTGCTCAATTGTGCCTCAACTTTAACTCACATGTTTTCGATTCAAATTTCAAGAAAGTATGAACAATTTCAAAATCTAACGGGTCAGACTTTCTTAAAAGATATACCAACAATATCAATATCATTTTTGACTATTATGCCTACTCAACGACTTCCCTTAAGAAGGACGCTATCCCATCTATCATCGGTAAATGTCAAATTATCATTCCTACAAACGTTCATCAAGTTATTTTCACTAGATCACAATACTCACAAGAATTACTACATGTTCATCTATATTATCAAGCAAACAATAAGTAATGACGATTTTCTCTTAAGAAAGATGTCACCTAATCCATCATCGAAAAAATCAATCATCTCAAGCAAATGGGTTACTCAGACTTCACCCATACTTCATTTTTTAGGATTTATATTGCCTTAATCATATAGAATCCATGATACAAGAATTTCTATCCATTGTGCAATTTCAAATTCACCCACAAATACCCACAAAATCAATTTCAACTAAATACGAAGAACACACATTAGGGAAATGAGGGAAATATGGGTAATGGAAACATGAGAGCTATCATGCTTTTTGCTACACATATCATCAAAGATAGAGAAATGAAGTGAAAACTAAGAAGCATACCAAAATAGAGTGAGTAAAAGGAAGAGTTGAAACTCTAAGCTCTTCACAAGAGGAATGATCAACCTAAGCTTTTCTTCTTAGGTGTGAGATTGTGTGATGGTAGAAAACGGAAGAGAGGGTGATTTTTATAGGTGAAGTAAGGTGAAAAGGTTGTGTGTGGAGTAAATAGTGGTAGTTGGAGTTAAGAGGCGGAGAAATGGTGTAGTGGTGTAGAAATTTGGGGTTTTGGGAAGTGGGGAAGAAGATGAAAAGTCATAATCGATCCTGGGTCGGGTCAGTCTACTTTTAAAATTCTTCATACCTGCGCCTGCGCTGGACCTGCGGCCGTAGATGGGGATATGTAAACCACAAGTCTAATGCATGTGTGTCTCAGACTGCCCAGTGCATTGATTAGGACCTGCACTGCACATACGTGCCGCAAGTCTGTGTCTGCATTTCACAGATGCGACGAAAATATCTTATTTTTAAACGATTTTGTTCCAGGTGTTCTGCCTTTGATCTGCGCTACACCTGCGTTCTACAAGTCCCTGATTATGGTTCGCAGATAAGGTGCAAGTGCTCATCATTTTCCCAAGCATTCTAGACTATGTTTGCATGTCACCTGTGCTTTGCAAGTTGGGACCTGCATTTTGCAGGTCCAACGCATGCGCCCACACCCTGCTTCCTTCAACTTTTACCACAATAACCATCCTATAACAACAAAAACAATAAAAAGGTGAAGTAAAAAGGAATTTAAGAACACTTGGGTTGCCTACCAAGAAGTACTTTATTTAACGTCGCAGCACGACAATTTCACCTAATAATTTAACAATCATCCAAAGGTTCGAACTCCTCATAAAGAACATCCACCTACTCATCTCTATCATCAATCACGGCCACCACCTTGCACTCAGTTGGTGGTTTCATTGGCTGGCACACATTGAATGCAACCTCATCACCACCGACTCGAAATTTGAGCTCACCTAGCTAGACATCTACTAGAGCATGCCCGTGGCCAAGAATAGGCATCCCAAGATAATAGGCACTTCAAGGTCCACATCATAATCTAACACAACAAAGTCCGCTAGAAGGATGAACCTTTCCATTTTAACCAACACATCAACAAGTACCCCATGTAGTGGTCATCTTTATTCGAATTTGACATAGTGTCACTTAGAAGAGTTCCCTTTTTTCTAGGATTCATTTGTGTGAATAAATGGTTCATTCGGGCTTCCAAGTGTTTGATTGAAGCTGAGTGAGAGCTCACCATTTGGGAAAGGTTGGACACTTCCCCTTTCAATTCTTTCATTTCACTATCAATTAACTCCACTTTCATCAACACCCTAGCCAGCATTTCTTCAATATTGAATTCCCAACATCACTCACAATTGGTTGCATAGGAGCTATATCAGCTTTAGGGGGAGGGATTTATGGATTTGAACTCTTGTGATACCTATCCTCTTCTTTTTCGGGCTCACGGTTTCTCCATCGATTATTCCTTTCTCTCCAACCTTGGTCTTGTCGATCCCTCCAACCTTGGTTCCTATCACGAGGACGTCAAGGGCCTCAATTGGCACCTTGGTATCATTGATGAGAACCCACCATTTGGCCCATCATGAATTGACATTTCTCATCATATCTTATGTGAGAGACATCCTCCTCCAATGAATTGCATCCTCGGGCCCCAATAGCATTGACACTTTTGGTTCCGGACCCATAACATGCTTTTTAAGAAACTTAACTTGGGTAATCATTTTATCCAATATTTCATCTCTTTCTTCATCTCTTCGTATTTCAGTTGTCATATGGTTAGAATATGCATTTGGGACACTTGTGTCTCCCTGGTGTGCCATGCCTGGTTGGTCTTAGTCATTCGATCCAAGATTGCCTTAGCAAGTCCATAATTCTGGTCTGTGATTGAACCACCAGCCAAACTATTTGCCACAGACTTGTTGATTGAATTAGGGGACTAATAAAAACTTTGAAGAAGTACCCCATCCGGCAGTCTATGATTTGGGGAAATGGAAACTTTCTTTTTAAACCTCAGCCACACCTCATGAATGGGTTCTCCTGAAAGTTGCTGAAAGTTTTTGATCTCATCATGTAATTGAAGCATCTGATAGGGTCGAAAAAATCTATCAAGGAATGCTTCAGTCAATCAATTCCACGATGTAATGGACCCAAGAAGAAGCTTCTCCAACCATGTTGCAGCTTCTCTCATCAAGGTGAACGAGAATAACTTCAAGTGGATTAAATCTTAGCTGATGTTTGATATGTTGAATGGTTAACAAATTTCAATGAAGTTCCTAAGATACCAATTAGTATCCTCACCAGCTAATCCACCAAACAACCCTTTCATTTGCAAGAGATATAACATGGTGCTTGACACATAGAATACGGCATTCCCAACCGTTGGTGGTAGCTAGGCGAATGGCACCAGATATATTCTAAGCCAAGGCTCATCTTCTACATCAATGAACCCATCCACACTAGCAACCTCACTAGCGTGGTTCATCTTTGCACTCCTAAGTAATAAAATGCAAAACAAAGTAAAAGCAACACAAGACACACAAAAAATGGCAATCGCATCTCAATCCATAACAACGGTGCTATTTTTTAGATAACACTCAATACAACTCTCCCTTTTAAAGGAGGTGGCTAAGGTTGCTGTCAAAAAAATAAATTCCCAATGAATGTCGGGATCGAATTCCACATAGATTGGGAAGAGATGATCCAAAAGCGTAAATCAACTCAAACTAGCTAGCACCATGTATAAAAAACATAATGTAAATATTGAGGGAAAAAGGAAGCAAGTATCAATTTAAAATTATAAAATAAAGCAAGGGCAAGCTACTTGTTGCAATTAATGAGAGCAACTAGGGGTGTGCATTTGATGGGGGGTCAACTTGATAGGGGTTGATTGAAGTGCCTTAGATTTGGTTAGGGCATGGAAATTTTTGACTCTGGCTACACCCTATGTTTCTCAACCAAAAGGATATGTTTACCTTAGATTTTCTCAAACACCAAAGCCAATCAATAAACCAATCAATAAAACTTGAGGAAGAGTTAAGCTATCTCTAGCCATAAGCCTTTAATGGAGTATGAATATGGGTCTTGACTATCTCTAGTTAAAGCCCAAGCACTGCCACCCAATTCCTCACTATTGAATCCTCACCCAAACTTCACTTTTCTCTTTCAATCTAAAGCAAGATAAAAAAGCTAAATCAATATTTGCAACCATCAATTTTTGAATTAAAACTTGGAGGGAACAATAGATTCATGCTTACTACTCAAATCTAAGAACAATTCATTAACACTCAATCAAATCTAGACACCCATCATGCACATATACCCCTAGCAAGAAATTTAGCTACTCATAAGTAAAGAGAGAGAAATTATACCCATAAGAAATTCCTCTAAACTGATCATATTAAGTAATTAATTTCAAGCTTAAGGTCTGCAACAATGGAGTTCTTGCCCAATGAAAATTGAAGAAGAAGAAGAAACTAATTATACTCTCATCTCTATCTTTATGAACTTCTCTATATAAAATCAATGTGACCTAATATGTGAATATACAATTGGGGTAAAAATCTGAAATTCCTTTTTTGTACAGATTTTCAAAATTACCCTTGGAATCTTCTCAGGTACATTTATGCCAAAGCTGGATGATTTTGCCCTTGACAGCAATGTGGGTCACTTGCAGCTTGCAGATCATTCAGTAGGTTGAGGCAGTGTTCTTTGCAGGTCATATGAGGTGGCACCTGCATTCCACAGATGTTGATCTGCGAATCTAGGTCTAATTCAGCACATCATATAGTGTTATCAGCGCGGCACCTGCATTCTACAAGTGCCCATATGAGGCATGCATGTACCTTTTGCTTCCAACAGAGTGCTTTAATTCTTCCATTTTCTTTGTCTAAGTTACATTCCTGCACAAACAAAGAGAAAAGGGCATAAAACCTTCCTAATTTTAGTAAAAAAAAAGCAATAGCTAATTCTTAAAAGTCAAAAGAGTTGGTAAATTACCAACTCATCAGTTACCTATTCTTATTTCTTCAAATTAGAATGATTTTGTAAAAAGGAGGAGCATTATGGAGAATGTACTATTAATTCAAGAAATCTTAACAGACATAAGAATGAGAAAAAATTTGCTAATATCGTTATTAAACTAGACACAACAACAGACTATGATAGACAATCGTGATTATTACTAACCAAGATATTGAGAAAATTTGATTTTTATGAAATTTTGATAGATATAGTGTACAGATTGTTTTTCAACAACTGATACTATGTAATAATGAATGGATAGACTCACATATTTTTCAAGTCCACAAGAGAATTAAACTAAGGGGATCCTTTATCCCTAATTACATGCATAATTGTTGCAGAGGCATTGTCGAGGAGTTTAAATGCTCTAGATGAAAGGACAAACTTCATAAGATTTAGGTTACTAAAGTTGAGTGTTGTCATAAATTACTTATACTATGCAGATGATACTACATTATTTACATCAGTAGACAGTAAATCTATAAAGCCCATGGTTAAGGTCTTGAAGAATTATGAGGCAATCTTTGGACAATTGTCTAGAGAAGAGCGTCTTTTATGTGCATGAGAAGGTTCCAGTTAGTTTGGTAGCTAGATTTAAGAGGGTGACTCAAATCAGATAGAAAATTTTTCATTTCACATACCTCGGCAGTCCAATTTTTTACATAGGAACAAAATTTGTCACTATTATTCAATTATCAAAAAGGGTTGGAAACATAATTCAAGTTTGGCACAGAATGATTCTATCATATGGCGGAAGGAAAGTTTTAATTAATCATGTGTTTCAAGATATTTCTATTCATTTCTTATCAACATTGAACCCTCCCATTGGGGTGATAAGGCAGTTGCATAAAATATTTTTTAGATTTTTTTGGAACAACACATAGATAAGAAGAATAGGCATTAGGTAAGTTGAGATATACTATATTGCCAAAGGTGTAACACCCAAGAATTCATAAGATCAGATCCTAGATGTAAAATGGAAAAATTAGTAGAATTTGCAACAGATTTCATCCGAACCATCAAGTGATCCGTTAGGATACTTGACGGATCATCAAGTATCTGTTAAGTGAGGAAGTTGGAGAAAATGTGAGATTTTGTCAATCTTAATGACTGTAGCAATGATCCATTAAGTATGATAACGAATCGTTAAGAGGAAGCATTAAGTAAGGATCAGAGAGTTGAAATTTTACTTCAAGGGTGAAAGAAAGAAGTAACGAACTATAAGGTGGACTAATGGGTTCATTAGTTGAGCCGTTAAGTCTACCGGGATGACTTTCTCAAATGAGTTATTAAAGGGTATTTTCGTACTTTTTATATTCATAACACCTAAACTAAGTCATTTTGAGCTCCTAAAAGGGTGTATTAGTGGGTTTTATTTAGCCCTAACCCTCATTCTATTCCTAACACCTGAAGTTGAATATCAAATCTCTCAAGTCTTCAAGCAATCAAGGGTCTCCTTCTTCTCAAATTCTCTTGGGTCTCAAACCCTAGTAAAATTTCTTCAAAGCCAGGTATGTAGGGTCATGAATGGGGGATTCCTTCTACCCTCATGCCAAATTCAAAATCAATTTCATGAATTTAAGTCTTCAATTATGATTTTTATTGAAATCCTAGGGTTAGAGCTAATTTGAGGAAAACTCCATGATCTCTTTGATTTTGATTCTCTCATGTTCTAATTCATGTTTTATGATTATAATTACATGATTTGTATGAAAAGATCTCATGAATCTCTAATTTTAATTTATGATGAATTATCCCTTTTTTTTTATGAATTTCATGAATCTTAAGATTATGTATCATGGCCGATCTTTGAAATTATTTTCATGACTAGCTCACGTATGTTACAAATTTATGACTATCATGATTCTTAACTAGCCCATCTAAAACCAAGTACATTTTATGATTATGATATGAGCGTTATGTATGTTTTAGGAGTAGTATTTAACATTGAGAGGATAAGGGTTCTAGACAATTCCAAGTCCCATAACTACATGACACTGTAGGATAAGGGGTCCTTGCCAGTTGAGAGTGTCTCCTTCACCCCTAGCCTAAGGAGTCCTTACCTGTTGAGAGTGTCTTTCCTATGTTACTGGGCTTTTGAGTGATATCACGTCTTCATGGTTCTTACCCTTGGCAAACTATGAACACACCGCCCAGCTAGGGTTACAAGCTGGGCTCCGTAAATGCTAGTTTGGAGTATATCGGTTATAAAAAACTCCCATTGTTCCATGATTGTCTACACATGTTCATGGTTATGCTTCACGATATTATGACCTATGATATTTTGGCTCAAAATACACTTTACTTATGATTTCAGTCATGTCCAGCTTTATGATCAAGTTTTGAAAATCTTAAGCCATTATATTCAATTTATGATCAGAATTTCATGTTTTATACTTCTCATACTCATGATTTCAGTTTACTTTTTTACTATCATATTTTAATTATCCTACGTACTCAGTACATTTTAAGTACTGACCACATACTTTTATGTTATATCATTTTATGACATAGGGTCAGGTGATCAGTCGCAACCCTGTCATTAGATTAGCCTTTGCTCCAGTCAGCCCATATTCAAATTTGGGTGAGTCCTCATCATCCAAGGACATTAGTTCATGTCACGACCCGAACGGGGCCCAAATCATAAAACGGGACACAGAACCATGAGAGGCCCAAAGTTGATTCATGGAATAAGCATACATCTAACTTAATATCACTTAAGGTGGAATACTGAACATATGATATAGCAGAAATATAAACGTAACATAACATAGCATGATAAGTGGAAAGTACTAGACATACATATCAGCTGAGTACTACAAATGGTCTGAAAGCCTCTATCATATCAGATGAGTTGATGGTACAACATCCCCAACTAACCCGGTAAAACTAAAACAAAGAGAACATAAATATCTGGTCATATGGCCCTCGGAACATGAGGACTCACCAAAAGGCTGATAGCTAATTCTGAGATGGACTAATGATGGAGATGAGCCTGAGAGTCGGGTCCTGTATCATGAAATAATACAACATAGAAAATATGTGGTCAGTACGTTAAATGTACCGAGTATGCAAGGTAAGTAAAGCGGACATTTAAAATATATAAAACTCATAAATGATCATAAGAGTAGGACAACATGCTCATAACATAACAAAAGGCTCAAGGTTTTCAAAATATTTGTAATACAATCGTAATCATAATCATAAGGGAAAACTTTATTTAACATGACTTGAGACAATACACATAATCATAAACATGCACAAATCATGAGGAATACTGGGAGATTCTCTTAACCGACATACCCCATACGAGTACACATGGAGCCTGACTTGTAACCCTAGTCAGGAGGGCGTTTGTACCTTGCCAAGGGTAGAACCATGAAAGGTGTGATATCACTATGAAAAAGGGCCATTGGGCCAGGGACAGTCACAAGGGAGGTCCCAACATATCCTACGGTGGCACGTAGTTATGAAATTCATGGCCGAACCTATGCCCCGAACCTACTCGGTGTAAAATACTACTTCCAACACATATATAGTGCTCATAGTATAATATGCATGAGATCCATGGGCTAGTTAAATCATCATAATCATAAACATACTTGTAAATACTTGAACTAGCCATGAAACAAGGCCCGTGAGCCGGCCAAAATATAATTCATAAATCATGGGATTCATGCATACTTGTAGATCATATATATACCTTGAAAATCACAAATCATAATGGGTATTTGAATAAATCCATATTGCTAATCATAAATCATGATGGGTTTGTGAATATCATCAATTGAAGTAAAAATCATAACTTGATTCATCATGTATCATACTTAATTAGGAATAATTTAGTAGAAATCGAAATCAATAATTTTATAATCAAAATAGTTGTAGAATCTTATCAAAATTCATAAAACATGATGTAAATCTCGAAACATAATAACCCATTAGTAAATCATTAGAATTCCACAAAATTCAAGTTAAAGCCCCATAAGATTTTTGATCAAATTTCATGAATTAGTAGAGATCGGGCATGGGTGTGAATGAAAAAACCCATTCATAACCCTACATACCTGGGTAAGATCAAATTTCAACACTCTTTGAAAGCCCAAGGGAAAATTGATGAAGAAGGGCTTGAGAACTAGCTTGATCACTCTTAAATCTTCCTAACTTTGCATGCATGAGAATGAATAGGTTAGGAGGGCTTAACCTGTATTAACATACTCAGAAAATAACATAAAACAATGTAGTTTAGGGCCCTAGAACATAGGAATAACGAATATATCCATAATGAAATACCTTGAAAGATCTGAACTGGATGATCTAACTAACGTACTAATGAGTCGTTGGAGGATACCATGACTCGTGGTATCGATCCATCACCTGCACTGCCAAGTCCTTAATCTCATATTCGATCCATGACTCAACAGGAAGAGTCGTCCTTTCGTCTAATGGGTCGTTGGTTCGATCGTCATTTGCCTCCTAAAGATCCTGAACTTCTCCTCATAACGAGCCTCACCACGACTCGTTACTTCATCCAATGAGTCATGGTTTCCTTCCATTAGGTCCACTAGAAATTTACATATTTCCCAATAACGACTCATGACCACGGATCATTACATCTCACAACAAGCCATGGGATGACCCGTTATATTCCCAAATGTCAAAGTTCAGTACCCAACACAGTTACAAACAATGACTCGTTGTTTCCAACAATAAGTCGTTACATCACCTGTTATTTCCATTGTCACCAAGCCTTCACTTCCCATGACTAGATCCAATGGGTCGTTGGTTGTACCAACAATCTGTTGGGTTATCTGTCCTGCAATATTTTTTTCCAGTTTTCAGTCAACTTTTATTTTGATCCCGGGTCTAATCTTAAGCACTTTTAGGGTATTACAGTTCAACTTTATGTTCTTCTTTTATGTCTTTCAATTTTAAAACCTAGCCGACTTAGTTGGGGGTCTGTCCCAATAGCTCATCTCATTATTAGAGGCTTTTTAGACTTGATGTGTAGATATTTCAACTGTTTGACTTGTCATCTCAGTTTTTTATGCTTTATGATATCTTAGACTTCTGCTTATGCCTTATACTATGTCTTTGATTTTCGCTCAATGTATGTTTATGCTTATGTTATGCATGTGCCATGGGTTAGCTGGGAGCCACTCGTAATTCTAAGTCCCATGTTACGTTCGGGGTCTATGCTCAAGTCGTGACAAAATTGGTGTCAGAGCATCAGGTTTAGGTGTATCCTAGGAAGTCTAAAACCCGCATTAAGTGGAGTCTTTTTTATAGGTGTGTTGCGCACCACACTTTGCTATGAAACGTTTTAGGAAACTTTCCTTCTTTCATGATCTATGTCTTGCAATAAAGTTCAACTCTCTCTATTTTTCTAACTCATATTATGCGTTTGCAGAAAATGCATCCGCGTAGAGTCAATTAAAGGATAAACAACAATGGCCATGGAAATGGCAATGGAGATAGGTACCAGCAAGCCCCACCAGCTCTAGAGGACCCTTGAATGAGCAGGTGACTCATGCTGAGTTTAGCGATGCTTTTCAGATGTTGGCCCAAGCTATAATGGCACTAGTCAACCGGCAAGTAGTTGCACCTGTAAACCCCAAAGGGGNACGGACATTTATTTACTTCAACTCTGTCGGCTAGTGTGCGAGACTTCACTAGAATGAACCCACTCAAGTTCCATGGTTCAAAAGTGGATGAGGATCCACAAGAGTTTGTTGATGAGATCCAGAAGATCACCCAGATCATGGGGATTTCTAGAGAGGAAATTGCGGATTTGGCCTCCTATCAGCTAAAAGGGGTAACACACATTTGGTTTAGGCAGTGGAATGAGGGTCTTGGAGTAGTACAGTCCCTATTGACTGGGACGAGTTTGTGATGGCCTTATTGTGTAGGTTCTTTACCCAGGAGATTAGGGAAACAAAAGTGGAAGACTTCATCAACTTAAAGCAGAATAGCATGTCAGTTCAAAAGTATTCCCTAAAGTTCACTTAGTTGTCCAAGTATGCTCCAGAAATGGTTTTTGAGCTGAGAGCTCGCATGAGCAATTTTGTATCAAGGGTCTCAGATTTGGTAGTCAAGGAATCTTGGATTACTCTGCTGATCAGTAACATGGATATCTCTCAACTCATTATTCATGCCCAGTAGATCAAGGAGGAAAAGTTGAAGGAGAAGGAGAGCGAGACCAAGAGGGATAATATAGAGCACTTTGAGTACTCCCAGCAGAGGACCAATAGCGGACATCATCCACAGTCACAGTAGAGGTCATGGGCCCCATATACATCATCAGCCAGCATCCACATCAGACCCCAAGGTGATTTGAGAGGTAAAGCATCAGGCTCTAAGGGTCATAGGAGCATGTCAGGGGTGCGCACTTCCCATCTTGCCGAAAGTGTGGTAAAAACCACCCTGGAGAGTGCTTGGTTGGCTCAGATACTTGCTTCGGGTGTGGGAAGACCGGAGACAGACCTAGGGATTGCCCATTAGCTAGACAGGTGACAGTAGAAGCCGTACTTCGGATACCACTTCAACAACTCCAGCAACTCACCCACCTCAGTAGAGCGCATCTTCTAGTGTCGTAGCGGACAGCGTCATAACTGGTTTTATGCCCTTTCATCATGCCAGGAGAAAAAGAGAAAACCAAATGTGGCATGGGTATGTTACGAGTTTTTCATCTTGATGTTTATCCTTCGTGACTTTGTATGTTGCTATGAGTTTTGGTGTTAGTCTCGAAATCCTCTTAGAACCCTTCTCTGTCTCTACTTTTTCGCGCTCTGACGCACGCGCAAGAATACGCGGTCGTACAAGTAATATAGTGGCTCTGAAGAGCCGGATGTCAAACCAATAGGGACTAGACTATTTTAGTAAATATTTAAGTTCAATTGTTAAGTTGACTTCCACAAGTGTTGGTTTTCGAAATTTTGGTCGTTTTAACTAAATCTAAGTGATGATCACAAAATAATCGGGACACAATAATAAGAAGCATCTAGAGTTAGGGCCAGAAAATCATGCAATGCTACAATTCACAATGGTTCAATTATATGAAATTCAATTATCGTCTCACAGATTTAAACACAACAAACTAGTCTCACACCTACATCATTGAGCGGGAATGTGACGTCCTAATTTGTGAGCAATTTAACACGATGGATGTGGTTTATGGAGTTTATGCCCTTGATTATGGACTTTTGCCTCTATAATCATTTAACCTAGAATTAACTTCACAACTACGTTTGAGAGTGGTGATGTGACAATTTAATCCTAAGTGTCTAGCTATGTTCCTATTTAATTAATCAAGCAAGGCGAATTAGGTATAGGTCTTATCTAACCGCAGATCCTATCTTGAAGACAAGAATTTGCTCCCTACATTCTTTCAAACAACCTAGGGTTACTCTTTCGAGCTTTTGCCTAAGCTTAACAAGTTCGTTTCAATAGTGATCAAGCATTAAAACAACAATTAATAAGAACGCTTGTTGAACCAAAGATGAATTCGTGCAATTACATTCATATCATGTGGCCTCAACCCTCGAAAAAGGGTTTTAGACACTCATGTTCATACAAATACTCAAAAACATATTTAAAGTGAAGTACTTACAAGAACGATCAAACGAGAATGAAAAACTTTGAACCCTAGGTGAAGTTCTTCGCTTCTCCTTTCGCTCCTCTCTGCTTTCCCAAAATATTTACGTGATAAATAAAATAAGAAGCTAAGAGTTTAATTTATAGTAAATGAAAAATTGCACATTTTGGCCGAGCATAGACCAGCTCCATGCCAAGCTACTTAGCGCGCAGCATGACCTCCGTGGAATGAAGGTATTGTGCTGCATCATTGGAAGCTTCGGCATTGGCATGTCAAGGCCGCAGGTGTGCGCGTTGCTTTCCATGGCACGCTACTGGACGCGGTATCTTCTTGCCGTCGCACGGCGCCATCATGCAGGGATACTGCCTTGACTGGCCCTTGTGCGCACAAGATGTTCAACACTGGCATGCCATCTACCGCGCGTGGCACGTTGCTGGGACCGCTACTTGCTAGGCGTGGCATGCTGGTGTGCGCTAACAGCTTGCTTCTCGTGCGAAATCACTCTTCCTTCTTGACATTCACTCTATGCTTTAATCATGAGCCCTAACCATCATATTTAGTTTCTCAGACGGATGTTACACCTACAAAATAAAGACTAATCATGTTGATTAGTTCGACACAAAAATATACATAAATACATGAAAATGTAATTAATTAAATTAACAAACATGGCTAAATTAAGTAATAAAATAGCACTTGGGAATGTAAATATGCCCAATATCACTACTCCCGTCGATGAGTCAGTTATAGCTCGACAAGTATACAGAAATTGCCTATCAAAATTCTTCAAAAGGTCACCTTAGTCGACTTAGTAGAGTTGGATATGACAGACTTTGATGTTATCTTCGGCATGGATTGGTTGTATTCTTGTTATGCCTCAGTCAATTGTAGAACCCGATCAGTAGAGTTTTGATTTTTGAGTGAACTAGTCTTAGAATGGAAGAGTAGTTCTACAGTGCCGGTAGGTCATTTTGTCTCCTACTTTAAAGCCAGGAGATGATCTCCAAGGGTTGTGTATATCATTTAGTTTGGATTGAGGATTCTAAGTTCGAAACCCCAACTCTTCAGTTAGTTCCTCTTGTTTATGAGTATCCATAGGTTTTCTTGAATGATCTACTAGGAATCCCTCCCAAGTGGGAGATTGACTTTGGGATCGACCTTCTTCCCAATCGTAGCCCATATCCATTTCTCCTTACAAAATGGCTCCAGCCGAGCTTAAGGAGCTGAAGGAAAAATTGAAGAACCTCTTAGATAAGGGTTTCAGCATGCCTAGAAAGTCCCGGTGGGGTGCTCCAATCCTCTTTGTTCGGAAGAAGGATGGTTCTCTCAGGATATGTATTAATTATCGCCAATTGAACAAGGTCACAATCAAGAATAAGTATCACCTCCCCAGGATTGATGATTTGTTTAATCAACTTCATGGTACCGAATGTTTTTCAAAGATAGACATCAGAGTCGGCTACCATCAACTCAGGGTTAGGGAGAATGACATTCCAAAGATAGCCTTCAAGACTCGGTATGGTCAATATGAATTTTTTGTTATATATTTTGGACTAACGAATGACCCTATATCTTTCATGGACTTAATGAACAGGGTGTCTAAGTAGTACTTGGACATGTTTGCAGTATTTTCATAGATGACATCCTTCTGTATTCTCGGAGTAAGGAGGAGTACGTTGCTCATCTGAGGATTATGTTGCAAACTATTAAGGATCTTTATTTGTTTTCTAAGTTTAGCAAGTGTGATTTTTGGCTGTAGTCAGTTGCATTTTTCGTCTGTAGTGTCTAGTGAAGGTGTTCAGGTAAACTCTCAGAAGATAGAGGCAATGAAGAGCTGGCCTAGACCTATCACTCCTACTGACATCACGAGCTTTTTAGGCTTAGTTGGCTACTATTGGAGGTTCATATAGGGATTTTCATTCATTGTTTCACCCTTGACTAAGTTGACCCAAAATAAGGTCAAATTTCAGTGGTCCAATGCTTGTGAAAAGAGTTTTCAGGAGCTAAAGACTCGACTCATTTTAGCTAGAGTGTTGACCCTTCCAGAAGACACAGATGTCTTTGTGGTATATTTCGATGCCTCTAGGACTGGCCTTGTATGTGTGGTGATGCAACATGGGAAGGTTATTTCTTATGCCTTGAGACAACATAAGACTCACGAGAAGAATTAGCTGATGCATGACCTTGAGTTAGTAATAGTGATCTTTGCCTTGAAAATTTGGAGGAATTATTTGTATGGGTGGATGTGGATGTGTTCACGGATCACAAGAGCCTTCAGTATGTGTTTACTCAGAAAGAATTGAATTGAAGCAAATGAGATGGCTTGAGTTTCTCAAAGACTATGATATAAGTGTTCTTTATCATCCAGACAAGGACAATGTAGTGGCAGATGCGCTTAGCAGGTTTTCTATGGGGAGTGTGTCTCATGTCGAGGATGGGAAGGAGTTGGTGAAAGATGTTCATCAGCTCGCTCGCTTGGGGGTTTGCCTTACCGATTCAGCAGATGGTGAGGTTATCATGCAAATGGTGCAGAGTCTTCTTTGGTATCAGAAGTTAAGTCTAGGCAAGACGAATATCTTATTTTGGTCAAGTTGAAGGAAGAAGTCCGAAATCAGAAAGTGGAGGTTTTCTCCCAAGGGGGAGATGGTGTACTCCGATATCAGGGTCGACTATGTGTTCCGGAGATGGACGACATGAGAGAGAATATGTTGAGAGAGGCTCATATCTCTTGATATTGTATCCATCTAGGTGCCACCAAGATGTACCATGATCTACGGGAAGTCTATTAGTGGAATGGCATGAAGAAGGAGATTGCAGAGTTTGTGGCTAAGTGTCAAAATTACCAGCAGGTGAAAGCTAAGCATCAGAGGCCGGAGGTATGCTTACAGGATATCAATACTCCTACTTGGAAGTAGGAAGAGATAAATAT
>JACEIK010001087.1:65364-78844 GCA_018107945.1 Datura stramonium
GTAGCAAACACTACTACTCATTTTTGGATCAATGACTTCTCATTAAGTTTGATATTGAAGGACTCTTGTAAATTGATTTCTCTCTCCTGCAACACTTCTCCTCGAGGCCCCAAAAAGTGGCTTCCTTTTCTTGTGATGCCTCCCAATTGTTTAAACCTTTGAGCCAAAATTAGCTTTAGTGGAATAATCCACTGTTACCTGATATCATTTCTTCCTCCTGCTCCATGTGTCTGACAGAATGTCTTTGCTCACTTACTTAGAAGCTTCTACTACTATTTTTCTTTTTCTTTTCGGTGTTTACGCACAATTTTACGATATTCATTACTCTTTTGTAACTGTAAGTTCAGAAAATATATTTTGTTATAAATATTAACTTTATGTATATAATTTAAAGTAAAAGAAAGAACTATTAAGTAAAGATTAGCCCTTGGTAGTTTATAATGTGAGACATCTTCGAGACAAAAAAATTTCCCTCTATCATGTGATGTATCAGAAAATTTTCGCAATATTTGAATATAGGATGCTTCTTGTATGAACCATACGAGAAATTATTACAATATATAATCTATTTATTCAAGAATCAACAAAGGAGACTTGAGTTTAAATCCGGTCTATGTGTTTAATATCTTGATGCATAAATGCAACCCTTATATCATGTCCAAACTTGATTGGACAGGTTTGACTAAGATTTTTTATTAATTTTATCTCAACATAAGTAAATTTTAACAGATTAATTCACCACTCTATTAAACCATTTTTGACTCACATAATTTGACTTGTTACAGGCTAGCACATGAAATTCATGCATTATATGGGTCAAGACTAACGCAAACGTCCATTAACCTGTGATACTAGTGACCCGGTTCCAGCCATCCACTTCTCCTCGTCTCACGCAAAAGAGGTTTTGGGCATGGGGAGTGGGGCAATTGATTTTGATATGCCCAAAATCCACAGGTAAGGTGAGGAAGCTCCTTTTGATGAGTTTCTAACTCTCTTCACTCAAAAAAGTTTGATTTATTTTTCACCACTCATTCCCATTCTAGCTACTGATTGGGTCTTTTTTGGTTTTGTCCATTTCCCCTTTTTTTTTTTCTACACAGGAAACCCCACCAATTATCTTAGATGGAGAGAGAAAGAATGTCTTCAGGGAAGGGAAAAAGAATGACAAATTAGCTGCTGAAGTTTTTCTTATCCTTGTTCCTTCTCTCTCCCAAAATTTTCCCTCTACTTTTCTTTTCGTTTTGTTCATAATCTTATTCATTCTGATCAATTGGAAACTGTAATTGTCTTTCTTGTGGTCTTTGTTTTAAGGTATTGATTGTGGCATTGTCTTCTTGTTGACATTCTTGTCGTCTTGTCCATTATGATAAAGCTGTTACCTTTTATAACCAATCCATTGATGCATATATTAGTATCCTTTTTCCCAGAGAGCTGAAGCTTCTTATCTCTCTATCATCAATTTTTTTTTCCTCTCTATCATCAATTCCTGCGATAATCTTTTCTTAAAAAATATAACAAGGGGTATAATTATCCTCGTACTTTGAATTCCCTTCATTATTTAATTCCTCGATTTGGTTTCTTAAATTTTTGAACCCCTACAAAGTCCATAACCCATCCAGCTATTTTTTTTTTCTGATTTATTATTCCCATATTACCTGCATCAGCATTCCCGCATAAATTCCAATTTGATTCACCCGCCATTCATTTTCTTCCATCAAATCAATTTGCAATAATGGGTTGTGCAACTTCAAAGCCAAAAGTATGCCAAAATTGCCATACACCATATTCCCCTGTACGCAGAAGCTACTCAATGTACATACCGAAAAAGAAAGATATTAATGACAGTGAACAACATCTGGTGAATCTCACATCCTCAACATTAGGATCATTGAAACTTGACTCAGTGAACCTGAGCCAAAGTCTCAGAAATGATCAGTTTGCATTCGAAGTCGATGACTATAATGCAGAAAAAGATGAGTTGTTGATTGAGGCAAGAACATGGTCACAAATGATCAATGAGAAAATCCCAAAAGTGGTGGTTCCTCAGACACCAGTTAGGACACCACCAGGTGAGCCAGAAACTATTAACGCTTGGGAATTGATGGAAGGTCTTGAAGATATTACTCCTCTTAAACCTGCAACCCATCATCATGAACATAGTTTCTCTTTCCCTGTTTCTCCCAATACAATTTCTTCTCTTGATGACCTGCCTAAAGAAAATGAAATGGCTGATAATGAATCCAGCTTACATTCAAATGGCACATCTATTGTGTCTGATTTTGATCCTGAAGTGATTTCCACATTCAGAAAAGCACTTGAAGAGCTTCCACCCGCTAACCCTTTTCACCTAAAGCCATTAATCATCCAAAACATGCAGGGACCGGATGCTGAGGCTGAGTCAGTGAGCAATTCGAAGAGGGAAAATGTACAAGTAGTAACAGAGTATAAATTGGTGACTCATGAGAAGGAAAAATTGGTTATTTACTTTACAAGCCTAAGAGGGGTGAGGAAAACATACGAGGATTGCTGTCATGTTCGTGTGATTCTAAAGGGACTAGGCGTTAAGGTTGATGAGAGAGATGTTTCAATGCATTTAGGATTCAAGGAGGAGTTGAAAGAATTGTTGGGAAAGGAATATACTGGAGGGGGATTACCAAGGGTGTTTTTGGGGAAAAAGTACATTGGCGGGGCTGATGAAATACGGAGAATGAATGAGGATGGACAGCTCGATGAGTTAGTAGAAAATTGTCAACGAATAGAGGATGGTGGTGGTGGTGGTTGTGGTAGTGTTGTTGGAAATGGAGTTTGTGAGGCCTGTGGAGATATTAGGTTTGTTCCATGTGAGACATGCTCAGGGAGTTGTAAAATCTACTATGAGGCAGAGTACGATGAATTGGAACTTGAGGAAGATGAATATGGCTTCCAAAGGTGCCCTGATTGTAATGAGAATGGACTTATACGATGTCCAATTTGTTGTGATTAAGGTTCATCAAAAGTTTCCTGTTTCTTTCCTTCTTTTTTTCTTTTTCTTTTCTTGTTTATTGTTTTGATAAGATAATTGTTGTATAGTAAGGAGTTTCTATTTGTCCTAGGAAGATAATGTAGTTGCCGTATGATAAACCAGCTACCTGTTTTCATGCTCCAGATCCTGTAATACAATCCCAATGTTTTCAGGTAAAAGAGAAGAATCTCATACAATCTTCTCTTTATGGGAAAAATTTAACACTCATACTAATAGTGAAACTACAACATACTTTGTGTTTCAGGTGGGCCATAATACTTTTTCAATTTACCATTTGATTGCTCTATTAGTAGTAATTTTGATTCAAGAATCGCATTTCCGAGAATCATCTGTATACTGAAGGAAACAGGTTCTATATTTTAGATTTCATGCATTCAACCGTTAGGCTTCATCGTTGAATCCATTGTATGTTTGGGTTGAACAGAGTAGTAAAATGGGCTGCATCTGGCTCTAACAAAGGAAGGCGTCAGCGCGGAAACAGAGAACATTATTTTGTTATATTACCAGCACAGACTTTTGTTAGATTTTTAAGGTGTGAATAAAAAATGAAAAAAGACACTTTCTGAATACATTAAAAAGGTATCTTTTGAATTGCATCTCTTTATCTCACTCTTTCAGCGTTTATAAATTCAGAAGCTTTGCTTCATATTTTAAAAACTGAGGTACAGAAACTACTCTTCTTCTTTCCTTTATTTTTGCATTATTTTAAAAATAAAGTAAGTATTGTGTAATCTGCTCCGTTTGTTGAGTTCATCGGAGTTCTATAATTTGCATTACCGTAATTACAAAAACGTTTTTCCATTCTATCCTGTAATGAAGTAACTCAAACTTTGGCAAAAGTGAGGGGGTTATAATTTATTAAGGACACACAAATAATTTATGGGCTTGAAATAATTTCTATCTTCTATATTTCTATTTAATTTTTCTGATTATAAAAATAGAAATTGGTTTATACAATAACTAAACGAAACACAGATAATAATAATCTTAAGGAATTCTATTACTATTTTAATTTTTCTATGTTCTGTGGTGTTTGGAGAATAAAGTCTTTTGATTTTTTACTCCGTTATTGAGATTAAAGCCTCGATGACTTTCTACTCATTTACAATAAGGTTTGAAGATAAATAAAATCTTTATCGGTTCCTGTGATTTGTTATCCTATTTGAAGATATAAAAACTTCATTATTCATACAAATCTTGTTAAGGAAACACAGTTTTTTGTTGGGTTCAGAACTTTTTTATTTTTAACGTTCTACTGTTTCTTCTACATTTCTGCTTACTGTCTTAAATATAAAAATAACAAACTTAAAGAATTTAATTTATTATTTTATTCTATATTCTGTTTAAGTGGAGATTAAAACCGACAGATTTTCTACTCTATTATTATACTAAGTTTGAAGATATAAAAAATTTCACTGATTTAATAATTTTATTTGTGATTTTGAACAGAAATGGGCGAGCTCGTCAATGGCTTGGCTTCAGGCCGGGAACGGAAACGCGGATTAGCGGGTGTCCGCTTGACTCAGTCATAGTCTCGGTACGCACTCGAAGCCTATGTTCACTAGATAAATTGAAGAAGGTACGTGCCCCTAAAATTACATATAAATTCGCCCCTGGCTATTGCCAGTGCAGGAGTTGCATAACTCGATGAGGCCACAGAAACTGAACAATTGGTATAATATTATATGCTGGCATCCATGATTTAAGAATTTTTAGTGGTGTACTTGGTTGAAGGTTAAGTTATTTACCTTAACTACTTACTTGGGTTCAACTCCCACTAGATATATTATATTTTATTTTATCTCTTTAGTGGTGCACCCGTATTCTAAAAAATCTAGATTTGCCTCTGGCAATAGCACACGTAGAAAAGCCCAAAATAAATTGGGCATAGAATTCAAGCGCTGGCAAAAAAAAATATTTTTCTATTTGGACCACCCTCAGTCTGCACTAGATATATTATATTTTATTTTATCTCTTTAGTGGTGCACCCGTATTTTAAAAAATCTAGATTCGCCTCTGGCAATAGCACACGTAGAAAAGCCCAAAATAATTTGGGCATAGACTTCAAGCGCTGGCAACAAAAAATATTTTTCTATTTGACCACCCTCAGTCTGCAAAAATTTATAACTGAGGATGTCCCAGTTTTATAAGAGCAAACTCCAGACAATGAACGTTTTATGGTAATGGAGGCTTGAAAACATTTCGATTTCTTGTGTAAGAATTATATTCTTAATGGGTTAGAAGATGGCATGTATAATATCTACAACATCTGCAAATTTTCTAATGAACTATGAAATGCCGTGGATAAAAAGTACAAGATTGAGGACGCTGGACTAAAGAAATTTGTGACTACCAAATTTCTGGAATTCAAGATGATAGACCATAATTTGTCATGTCACAGGTCCAAGAGTTACAATTCATAATTCATGATCTCCTTGCTGAAGATATGATTTGTATCAATATTTTTGCTAAAAGTATTGACTATTTTACTAATAATAATTTCATTATTATTGAAGGAATGATCATCAACAAAGTGTTTTAAGTAGTTTTGTTTATTGAGAAGTTACCCCCTTTGTGGAAAAACTTCAAAAACTACTTGAAACACAAGCATAAGAAAACAAAGTTAGAGGATCTAATTATTAGTCTTAGGATTGAAGAGGACAATAGATCTGCAGAAAAGAAGGCAAATGGGAAGTTAGCAATAGCAGGGGAAAATATTGTTGAAACTGCAAAATCTTTGGAATAAAAAGAAGTTCAAAAGAAATTATTACAACCATGGCAAGTTTGGTCACATATCTTCAGTATGTCGTGCTCCAAAAAAGGATATGAAGAAGGATCAAACAAACATGACAGAAATGAATCAAGTCGTGGAAAACTTGTGTGCCATGCTTTCAGAATGCAACTTGGTGGGTAATCCCAAGGAATGGTGGATAGATTCGAGTGCAAGNGTTTGTGCAAATAAGGAACTATTTTGGTTCCTACAATCTGGATTGGCTGGAGGAGATAATCTTTATGGCCAATTCAGCTATTGCAAAGATTGAAGGAATGGACAAGATAGGCTTGAAGATGAGATCATGCAAGACTGCGACTCTAAACAATATCCTTCATGTTTTCAATATATGAAAGAATTTGATCTCAACATTATTTCTGATCAAGAACGGATTCAAGTGTGTTTTTGTTCCCGATAAAGTTATAGTTAGCAAGAATGATATGTATATAAAAAAAGCTAACTCATTGAGAGCCTTTTCAAACTCAGTCTAATCTCTATTGACATGAATAAAAATTCTGCTTTTTCTTACTTACTTGAGTAAAATAACTTATGGCATGCATGTTTGGGATATATTAATATAAAACCCTGCGAAAAATAATTAATTTGAAAGTATTGCATGCCTAATTTGATTGTAATAATTCAAAATATCAAATAGTGTATTTACATAATTATACGTTTAGGAATCACCTATTTAAGTGTGAAATGTAAGTCGCTTCAAGGAAGATTCTGTAAGGTCAATTCTTTATGCACTTATAAAATCAAGTGGTGTTCATGACTGGACTAAACCAAACAATGAAAACTAAAGATGGTTAAGGGTTAATTGTGTGACATATGTTGTCTAAATATACACCAAAGTTTGATGGTTCAAAGATATCAAATCTATCGATTAATTGAGTGTATCCGATATATGTTCATTATGTAAAGTTCAAATGGAAACTTACTTATCCAAAATGCGATTAATCCTTATTTGCAAATCATATAGTTTTTCATACATCATATAGTTATTCTCCACTCATATGGTGGATTGTTTGGTCTTTAAGGTGTGAATGGAAAATGAAAAAAGGCACCTTTTGAATTACATCAAAAAGATAACTTTTGAATTGCACTTCTCCTCTAACCCACCCTTTCGGTGTCTATAAATTTAGAGACCTTCCCTCAGGTTTTAGAAATTGAGGTACAAAAACGACTCTTCTTCTTTCGTTTATTTTTGCATTATTGCAAAAATAAAGTAAGTGTCGTGTGATCGATCCATTACGATTGTTGAGTTCGCCGGATTTTATAATTTGCATTACCGCTATTACAAAAATATTTTTCTATTCTGTTCTGTGGGGAAGCAACCCAAACCTTGACAACAGTGATGGAGTTATAATTTTCTTAAGAATACTCAAATAGCTTGTGGGTTCAGAATAATTTTTTATATCTTTTATATTTCTGTTTAATTATTTTTTCTGTTTATAAAAATAAAAATTAATTTATACAATTCCTGTTTGAAACAGATATACTAATATACTAATAGCTTTGAATGTGGTCAAGTGCCAACACAAAGGCAGTGTAATTCTTATGATTGCTTTATCGACATTACACCTTTTTGGTGGAACTTGTTCCTTTAATTCTTTAGTTATAAAGGAAAGGTGTTGACAGACAGATTTGGAAGTCTCCTGCTGATTCTAAAGTAAAGAAAGAAGACAGATCGGAAAGCAATCAAGCATCGAATCTTGGTTGTTCACAATACAATGTATCTTTTTTATGTATAAGTGCTATAGTCGAGTATTTCAGCATCACCAATTAAATACGACCTCTTTAACATGAGCTACATCTTGTGCTGTAACTCACGTCAAATTGAGCTATGGCATAATAACGTATAGTAGTTATATAATTTCTGCGTTGCAAAATGATATGAAGGATTTATTGGATAATGAAGTGAGTGATAATGATGCAAGATTAAAGTCCGGGGAAATAGTGAAAGTGCATCCAATTTAATCTGGACAACATTGTAACTTGTATGTTGCTGGATATGGAAACTCCTTTGCGGCTCCACAGACTTGACTTTGCCTCTTGAGTGTGAGAGGAGATCTGTAGAACTTCCAAGTTGCCCATGACTGTCGTGGTTTTAGATGTGGGACAATGTTACTTATAGTATTAGGATTATAATTCCCCAATGAAGCACATAGTACGAAGAAATTTGTCCTAAAAAAATGGAAAAAGGTAAAAAAAAAAAAAAAAAACCTTTATTTTGTTCCTTTCCAATCGTAGAATTCGTGAAATTGAATTTCTGCATAGGACAAAAGTTCAGTAGCATGAACTTGTGCCTCGTAGAGCTAATTTATATCTTTTGATTTTTTTTCCCAACAAATTTTGTTTATGTTGTGAAATTTTTTTAAAAAATGTTAAAGATATTTTTGTCCCATTTTTTTTAATTTAAAATACTAAAGGATAAAATTTAAAGACCATCAATTTGAGGGGTAAAGATTAAAAATCACCAAAAATAGGTGCTCGACGCAAAAACTTGATTTTTATTCTGGCATTTGAACTAAAATTTTTGCATATCAAACACTTCAATTTTAGTGAATGTGTATCTAGAGGTGGCAAAATCAGCTTATGAGATCATAA
The DNA here is from genome assembly GCA_018107945.1 of Datura stramonium. Lineage (NCBI taxonomy): Eukaryota > Viridiplantae > Streptophyta > Magnoliopsida > Solanales > Solanaceae > Datura > Datura stramonium. The sequence continues at coordinate 73,767 of JACEIK010001087.1, forward strand.
TTTGTCAATTTGCTCAAATTTGGGCTGATAATTGATCCACTCATTTATTAAGTTCAACTCATTTAGCCAAACTCATTTCAATTCATTAAAATTTGGGCTAATATGTAGCCCAAAATGATTCATGAGAAATTTTGCCAAAATATTTTATTTTATTTAATATGTTATATTTAGTCATAACAAAGAAAAATATTAATTTTATAAGTTATCAAAAGNTCAAAAGATTATAAAAGAACAAAATAAAATAATTAAAACTTAATTAAAGTTGGCGGGTTTGGTTATGACCCGCATTTTAGCCCATTTCAGCCCAAGTAACTTTTGAACGGATCAATAATTTACCTATTTATTAACCTAAATTATTTTGATCCGGCCAAATTCAACTCAATCCGTCCATTTAGCGGTGTGTACCTATTAGATGTGTCAGAACAGGTGAGTTTCACGGAGAAGAGGCCCGTGAGTGTTTCTTTTTGCGATAATTATGATGAAATATCTTTCAATGATTTAACTTATTAAATTTAGCTTAATTTTTTAGTAATTACCCGTGTAGCCCATTAATTCTTTAGTCCTCTTTCTCTCTCGCATTATTGCCTCTATCAATACCCATTTTTATGATTTGATGACTTGATCTCCTTAACAGAGATGAAATCATAGGCATGTTCTTTAAACCTGAAAATGTATTTATCCATTGATTGAAAGCTGAGAAACATGAAGGGCGTAGTAGAAAATACCACGCGAAGCCATTGAAAGAGCTCAGAGCTGAAATTCCAAATTTAAATTTCTAAAAACGAGCTTCATTTGAGTGGGTGATATCTCAAAAAGTTCGGGAACATCGGGAGGAGCTCATATATAACATTTGGTGTTGTTTTGGATAGACTTGAGGTGCTTTTAGACTGAAATACAGACTCGGAAAGCCATTAAAGGAGCTTTGAAGCTCAAGTTCGAAATTCGGGTTTCACCAAACGAGCTCCATTTTGAATGAGTGATATCTCAAAAGATTGAGAACGTCGAGATGAGTTCATATCTAAAATTTGAGGTCTTTTTGGCTGAAATTCAATCCTAACTCACGGAAGAAGTTGACAACCCTGCAGCTCCAGATGTAAACCCCTGCAGCTCCAGATGTATAAATAATGTATAAAAATGCATATACATCGTATGTCATGTTATATAGATTGGAAAAATGGAGAATGGGAAAATGAAGAGGGTTCTGCTATGGCTTGATTAAGAAAGTAAAAAAAAAAACCATTAAAAAAATTAGCTTGTTGAAATTCAATTTAAATATATGTTGAGTTTTATTTGGATATGTAATTTGAAATTCTTAAGTTATATTTTTTTTTTCATAAACATAAGAACTCATAAGTTGTGAAAACTATTAAAATTTCCTCAATTCTTATACAATATTATCAAATAGTAAAAGTTCACATAATAAGAAGTATAATACACTATCACAAAGGCATTCTAAAAAAATATATTTATTGGTCAATTTTTAGTTCAATAAAAGTAAAATTGAACATGAATAGTAGTGTATTACTCTTTAATATATTCCTCCATATGATTGACAAGTTGGTTAGGCTAATAATACCAACAACAAATTTTATTTACATTTAATATAATAGTTGGTAATATATAAAAATGAACGTTTTTTAATAAAAAAAGCTATAAACTTTTAACTGGAGTCAAATTTTGTATTTGAAAAAGTTCATCTCATGACTTGAAATTCCAAATTAGATTTTTGAGAATTTGAAATTTCATCTCATGATTTAAAATTACAGTGAAAATCGCATGTACAAATACTTAAAACATTGACCACCAGGGAAGCTTATGAGGAATGTAAATTGTTTGTTTAATTGTGCATGTCTATATATATATAAAATTATATATAAATGCATAATCACATGTACAAATACTTAAAATAATTATAGGGCTATGAGGAATGTAAATTGTTTGTTTGGTGTGCGTGTCTATATATATATAAAATTATATATATAAATGCATAAAAGTGCATATACACAATTGTATGTCATGTTACATAGATTTGAAAATGGAGATTGGAAAAACGAAGAGGGTTCTGTGGTGGCTTGATGAACAAAGTTAAAAAAAAAAAACCATTGAAAAAAAATTTGGCTTGTTGAAATTCAATGTAAACGTAGGTTGATTAGTCTAAGTGCAAACATTTATAGGGCTATGCAGAATGTAAACTGTTTGTTTGTATGTATATTTGCGTAAGAATCCCTACACTAAATATTACTCCATTTGTCCAAATAAATATAATTTTTTTTTTTAAAATTTGTTAAAAGAGAAAGTCATATTTTTATATTTAGAAATATCCAAACTTTAAAATTCTTATTTTACTCATTGTACTCCTGATGATATGATTTATTATCACAAAAATGTCGATGGATTATTTTATATCATAAGGATACTGATGGAAAAGTATAGGGAGAGTAAGAACAATGTAATACCTCGAAAAGTCCCTTACATCAAAACAGAGACTTTTAGTAGAAAACAGTAGGAAAATGACACCAGGGCTATACAACGAGTCATAAGACGACTTGTCCCTCCAACCAACGGGTCGTTGGTTATGGCCGTTGGATCAATTCCACTAAATTGCCAAAAATTTGGCCTAGAATCCCCAAGGGGATTGTATGGACCATTTTTTAATTGTACAAGTCATTGTTTGTGGTCGTGGAATCAGATTTAGAAAGTTTCGGAGGAAGGATGGGAAATAACGGACAGACCAACAGTCCGTTGCATGTGACCATAGCCTGTTGTTTGGGTCGTTGGTTCTACCTGTTGTTTTTAAATCTCGACAGTCCAGGGGCTTTTGAGTAAACTCCTATGCTTTTAACTCTTAAATGACGTTGTTTTAGGCTTCTCAAGGATCAGATTATAGGGGTTTAACTTAGCTAAGTTATTCATTCCCTTCAAAGAATGATAGTTAGACTTTCCTCTCTAGATAAAGGCTAAGGTTCTTCATCAAATCTCTTCAAATATTTCTTGGGTTTTCAAGAAAAGTTTAGGAGTCAATTATCCAAGTATGTAGGGTTATGAATGGGGAAATCCTTCCACCCTCATGCCCTTTTAAAGCTAAATTCCATGATCTCTACCTCTCAAGTTCTAAATTGTGAAATTCTAGGGTTTAAACCAATTCAATAAAATCCTCTATGCTATCTCTATGGATTCAATTCTCTCATGTTTCAATTGATGATTTATGGTTATTAGGGTAGATTTGACTATGAAATTTCTTACCAATCCTTGATTTCAAGCTTATGATGATTTTTCCCCCTATTATGCATGATTTATGAATTTCAAACTTATAAGCCCATGATTTCAAGTATGATGAATTATCAAAAAGTGCATGAAGGTTTATGAATCTTAAGCTTATGATTTTATGATTTCAAGTTATGAAGATTTATTCAAGCATGTATGGTTTTCACGAAATTCATGTTCAAATATCATGGCCAACTCTGTGGCATCCTTTTCATGGTTATTTCACGTATCTCAAGTATAATTATGATTTCATATTTCAGTTAGCCCATGCAAGTTCAAATATATTTTCTGATGATGTTTTCGAGCCATGTGCATATTTTTGAGAGTAGTGTCTAGCACCGAGAAGGCTAGGGTTCAAGCAAACCCCCAATCTCATTGTTACACCCCAAAATTTTTTTGGTAATTATTTGATGTTTGTATACTATATTAAGGGAAGTACGGGTTGTATATTTGCCGTAGATGATAAGGGAAATGTGTACGAATAGAAAACCGAAGAGTATGTGAAGTTCATAAGCAAGGGTCAACTTTAAATAACCATATCTCCTAGTGTATAATGAATTATAAGCCCCACAACCTATCAAATTAAAGTTCTTTGAGCCTAGTTTTTATAACATCAAACGTATCATCAATCGGAGTTCATAATAAAAAGTTATAGTCATTTTACGGTAGCACTATCGGGCAGTGACATAGCCACCGCCCTAAAAACGGCCACCGCCCAAACACCTTTATATTTTAAGTTTTTGGTTATGAAATCATTTTCAAATTTTCCAAATTTGAGGTGCTTGCTTACCCTCTGAAATCCTCTCTCTTTTCCAGTATCAAAGCCTTAGAAACCAAGAGTAAATCCCTCAAGAAAACACCATCAAAACTCAAGCAAAAGTTGATGGAAGTGAAGGCAACATTGCGGTGAAGTTGTTGCTGCCTTGTAGCTTCATTTTGACAGTGTTGTTGCTGCATTTTTGGGACTATTTCGAGCTAATGTTATACTCCATATTAGTAGGAATTGTTCATAAAAAATAGTAAGTCACTTCCCTCTTTTAAAATCTCTAGTAAGTGTATGAATTTTTGAAGGAAAACTAGAAGAAAGTTATGGTTTGTATGTTGACTTGTTGTAGTTGTTGTGCTGTTATTTTGCTGCGTTTTGGGCAGCAAGATTACTGCGTTTTTGGGAAGTGATTTGGAGGAAAATACTCCTATTATATCCAACAATAGTCTCATGCCAAGGGTAAGTGTTTCTAATTGCTTAACTTGCCTAAAAATCCTAGCTAAAGCTAGAAGTTGAAGGTTATGTTGGGTTGCCGTTGTTGGTATGTTGTTGTTGAAGTTCTGCTCGTTTTTGAAGGTTGAAATAATTGTATTTTTCTGAGAATATACTCTATATTTGTGGGAGTTTTTCATTAGAAAAGTGAGGTAATTTCCTACCTCTATTTCCCCCCAAAGTTGTAGAAACAAGTTGAAATAAGAAATGCTAAGTGCTGCCTTATTTGTTTGTGTTGTGACTGTCTATTGATGTAACATTTTGGATAGATAAATTGCCTTGAAACAGCCTTGTCACTTGGTGATAAACTCAAGTAATTTAAGGGGCTAAAGTTCTGGTTGTTGAAAGAAAGAAACGACTTAAGAAACCTCGCCGGAAAAAAAAGGTATGTAAGGCGCTTTTTGTCTCTTGATTTTCAAGCCCGAATTCATGCCGAGGATTAATCCAACATTCCCTTGTACTTTAGCTTCTGTAGTAGTATATTATGGTTCTTCCCAGTTGTTATAATTACTTGGTATTAAGTTGTGTATTTTCTAAAGAGTTGGAACACATGAAT
>JACEIK010001087.1:81445-163814 GCA_018107945.1 Datura stramonium
TGCAGTTATGGGTAGGTCGGAGCCCTGTTCCGACCATCAGTCAGTTTACTCTTTAGAGGCTTTGTGGACTTAGTGTGTACAGTGTTATTCAGTTTGTGGCACTTAGTGTATACAGTGTTATTCAGTTTGTGTCCTCATCGGCTTATTGTTGCTTGGTTTAGCACACTAATTGCCTTGGTTGCATTTTGATTGTTTAACCCGTATTGTTGAGACCTTATGGGTCCAGTTTATTCTTCAGTTGATCGTGACAGGTGTCCTGGATGGCCTAAGTGTTACAGTTAAAGATTTCATATAGCCGGCTTCTCGATCAATCATGAATCGAGTGCCAGTTGCGCCCTACCCTTGTTTTGGGGCGTGACACTCATAACTATGTAGAACTGTAGGTATATATTCATGTTTAAACCCTATGGGATTCACAAGTGATATCACGCCTTAATCATTCCTTGGCTTGGCAAGCTTGAAATGACTCTGCCAACTTGAGTGAGATAGTTAGGCATCATGTAAGCTCTCTCATGATGGTGTCGGTTATGATGAGTCTCCCATTGTTCTTCATGTTTTTAGTTACTTATATTCATGTCTTATGATACTATATTTTATAGCATATTTGACCCATTGACCAGTTTATGTGTTTTTACTTATGATTTCAAGTATAGTACATTACATAATTTCTATTTATAAACCTTGCGTCATCATTTTTAACTTATGATGAATATCTCATTATTATGATTACTTCAGAAATATGATTTTTAGCATGCTGTCCTTACTCTCATGTTCTACCTTGTTTAATATTTATGATTTCAGACTATTGTCTTACTAGCATATTTTACTTCTCTACATACTCAGTACATTCAAAGTACTGATTGCATACTCTATGCTATATCGTCTCATGATATAGGTTTGGATGATCCGTCTCAGACCCATTGTTAGCTCGCTCCTGCTCAGTCCAACTCTATCTCAGTTTTGTTGAGTCCTCATAATTTGAGGATGTCAGTTTTGATTATGTCTATTTTGTTCATGTCTTTTAGTTTCATACTTAGCGAGCTAGTTGGGGGTATTGTCCTAATAGCTCATCAGGTATTTAGAGGCTTTTAAGACAATTAAGTATAGATTGTTCACCGATATTGGCTCGTGTTTACGCTCATGTTGATATGCTATGCAGACTTCTTTATATATCACATTCATTCTTTATTTCCGCTTAGTAATGCTCCTATTCATTCTATGTATGTGCCATGGGTTAGCTTGGAGCCATTCGTATTTCTAGGTCCCATGTCTCGATACTGGATTCTAGCTCGGGTCGTGAAAAACTTGGTATCAGAGCCAAGGTTTAGGTGTGTCCTAGGGTGTCTGAAAGCCGCGTTAAGTAGAGTATTTTCTATGGGTGTGAAGCGCGTCACACTTATGGGAAAGAGGCTACGAGATGTTTTAGGAAATTTCTCTTCTTTCATGATCTATATCGTGTGATAAGCTCTCCTATTTCTTTGACTCGTGCTATACACATTTGCAGAAATTTGCCTACCTGCCGAGTCAATGAAAGAAGAAATGACAACAAAAATGGCCATGTTTATGGCAATGGAGTGGGCATCACCCAGCCCACCAGCTCCAGTTGATCTTTTATTGGAGCAGATTACTTATGCCGAGTTTAGGGCTGTATTTTAGATGTTAGCACATGCCATGACCGCCCAAGTCAACGAGCAGGCTATAGCTCATATGAATTAAAATGAAAATATGGTGGCGGCTAAGGTGCGAGACTTCATTAGGATGAACCCACATGAGTTTCATAGGACAAAGGTGGATGAAGAACCATAGGAGTTTATCAAGGAGATCCAGAAGATCACCTAGGTTATGGGTGTTTCAGAGAGGATAGTGCAGACTTGACCTCCTATCAGCTCAAGAGGGTTGCTCATATTTGGTTCCAACAGTGAAAGGAGAAAGGGAGTTGGTGCAGTCCTCGTTGGTTGGGACGAGTTTGTTATAGCTTTCTTAGACAGATTCTTCCCCTAAGAGTTGAGGGAAGTAAAAGTAGAGGAGTTCATCAACTCGTAGAAAAATGACATGACTATTCAGGAGTATGCCCTAAAGTTTACCCAGCTGTCCAAGTATGCTCCAAAGATGGTTATAGATCCGAGGGCTCATGTGAGCAAGTTTGTGAATAGGGTGGCAAATTCATTGGACAAGGAGTACAGGACCGCTATGTTGATTAATGATATAGATATATTTTCCGACTGATAATATATGCCCAACAGATAGAGGCAGAGCAGACAAAGGAAATTGAGAGAGAGTCCAAGAGCGCCAGGACAAGGAGCTATAGGAAGTTCTAGCACAGGTACAATGGTGGACATCTCCCTCAGTCCGAGCTCCAATATCATATAGTTTTCCATCCAAACCCCAAGGAGATCAAAGAGGCAGAGCGTCAGGCTCTAGGGTTTAGAGGAGCATGACAGTAGAGCACACTTTTCTAGTTTGCAGGAAATATGGTAAGAACCACCCAGGAGAGTGTTTGGTTGGCTCCGATGTTTGATTCGAGTGTGGGAAGCCTGGGCACATGCGCAGGGATTGTCCTTTGGCTAGGAAAGGTGACAGTAGAGACCGGGCCCCGGCCACCACTTCAGCAGCTCTAGCATCTCGCCCATCTCAGCAGGGTGCCTCTTCTAGTGTAGGTGGTGGACAGTGCTAGAATAGGTTCTACGCACTCTCATCTCATAAGAAGTAGGAGTTCTCACCTGATGTGGTCATTGGTATGTTGTGAGTATTTTTCATGACCCGAACGTACACCCGGATCGTAGACACGGGACAAGGAGCCCTGAGAGACCCCAAGTCAACCCATGACATGAGCATACATCTAATTAAATCACATAAGTGGAAGACTTAACATAATAAAATGTAAACATGTCATAAAAACGGAGAAAGGACAATACATAATCCATACATGATGGCTGAATACAACTGATAGTCTGAAAAGCCTCTAATCATGAAAGACGGGTTGATGGGACAACTCCCCAACTAACCCAACAATTCTGAAACCGAAAGAAAAACATAGAGTCTGAACATATGTCCCTCAGAACATGAGGACTCACCAAATAAGCTGATAGCGAACTCTGAGGGGCTACTGAGGATGGTGAGCCTGAGAGTCCGGTCCTGTATCATGAAACGGTACAACATAGAAAGTATGCGGTCAGTACGTGGAATGTACTGAGTATGCAAGGTAAGTAAAAAGGACATTTAAAACATATAAAACTCATAAATGATCATAAGAGTAGGACATCATGCTCATATCATAAATATCATAACATAACATAAGGCTCAAGGTTTTCAAAACATTCGTAATGCACGTAATCATAATCATAAGAGAAAAACTTTAATGAACATGACTTTAGCCAATATACATAATCATTAACATGCATAAATCATAAGGAACAATAGGAGATTCTCTTAATCGACATACCCCATATGAGCACACATGAAGCCCGACTTGTAACCCTAGTCGGGAGGGTGTCCGTACCTTTCCAAGGGTAGGACCATGAAAGTGTGATATCACCATGAAAAAGGGCCATCTGAGCCGGGGACATTAATGAAAGGGGTCCCAACATACCTACGGTGAAACATAGTTCATGATATTCGAGGCTTAACCTGAGCCCCGAATGTACTTGGTGTTCGATACTACTCCCAAAACATATATAGTGCTCATAGTATAACATGCATGAATTCATGGGCTAGTTAAATCATAATAATCATAAACATACTTGTACATACGTGAACTAGCCATGAAACAAGGCCCTTGAGTCATCAAAAATATAATTCATGATTCATAAGGTTTATACATACTTGTAAATCATGCATATAGCTTGGAATTCATAAAATCATGATGGGTAATATCATAAATCTATAATTCAAATCGTAAATCATGCTGGGTTCGTAAATATCATCATTTGAAGAGAAAATCATAAATCGATTCATCATGGTTCATGCATAATTAGGCTTAATTTCATAGAAATTAAAATCAATAAAATTATAAATGGTTTAAATAATAAAAACTGATCAAAACCCATAGTTTATGATGAGATTCTAAAATCACAAAACTCATTATCAAATCATTAGACTTTTATAAAATCATCTTCAAAACCCCATGAGTTTTTAATAAATTATTTTTGTAAAAATCATAGAGGATGAGGAACCCATTGATAGCCTTACATACATGGAACAACTGATTCTTAACGTCCCTTGAAAGCCCAAGAAGGACATTGAAAGAATTGAAGAGAAGAGCCTTGAATCACCTTTGATTACCTCTCAATATTCTTGCATGCATGAAAAGGGACTTAGAATAAATCATCCCCCCCTAAAACCCAGCTTCAATGAGTTAAAACGACGTAGTTTAGGGTCTCATAGCGTGAAAAAGTCGAAAATGCCCTTAATGAATCTACCTTGAAAACTGGCCGGGTTGAACTAACGGACGGAACCAACGGGTCGTTAGAGCTAACGACGACCTGTTCTGTTGCTCGTGGTTTGCACTGCTGTAGCTTACTTATGAAACTAACCAACAGATGGATAGGACGACCCATCCTTTGAAACAACGATCCGTTACATCGTCCGCTGCTTGCTCACCACAAAATCTGAACCTGCTTACCACGGGCGTCACCATGACTCGTGGTTTCTTCCAACGATTCGTGGTCTTGATTCGTCATTTACACTGGAATTTCTTGCACCAAAACAACGACCGGTAACAACCACGACGAGTTGTTGGAGGGCCCATTGTATGCCACCTGCTGAACCCTACCTCTTCCAACGCCGACTGACATCGGCTCGTTGTTCCCAACAATGATTCGTGTCATCCGTTGTCTCCACTGCCACCCAACCTTCCCTAACCTACGACTGCATATAATGACCCGTGGTTTGATACCACAAGTCTTTCCATGGTCCGTTCTGTGAAATTTTCTCCATTTCAGCATTTTCAACTTTTAATTCCCGGGTCTATTCTCAAGCACTTTCGAGGTATTACAATATCTCTACCTTGGGAACATTCGTCCTCGAGTGTAGGAAACAAGCAGAAACAAGGACATGCAATTATCATATTCAAATACTGGTCAGTTAAACTGAAACTTTATGGAGTGACTACCTTCGATTCATAACACTCAGATGAACTGATCTCATGATTCACATACACATTCATACACATAAATAAAACTTGAACACATGAACTGAACATGAAAACTAAATAGAGTCATAGAGAACAACCAATACCTTAAGCCGAAACTGAGCCGGTAGATTATAAATGCGGGTATCTAGCCATCATATCCTCTTCGATTTCCCATGTAGCTCCTTCAACTTGATGATTTCTCCATAGTACTTTAACTGTAGCTACTTCTTTATTCCTTAGTCTCCGAACTTGATAGTCTAATATTTCCACAGGAACTTCTTCATAGCTGAGGCTATCTTTTACATCGACGCTGTCCACCGGGACTACTAGAGTTGAATCTCCCAAGCACTTCTTCTAAAGAGACACATGAAACACGGGATGCACAGAAGATAACTCTGAGGGCAGGTCTAACTCATATGCTACCTTACCAACTCTTCTCGTAACCCGGTAGGAACCAACATAGCAGGGGCTGAGTTTTGCTTTCTTCCCCAACCGCATGACTCCCTTCATAGGAGATACCTTTAGAAATACCCAATCGTCTACCTCAAACTCCAGATCCCTTCTCCTCACATCAGCATATGATTTCTGATGACTCTGAGCGGTCTTTAACCGATCCCTTATCAACTGAACCTTTACCATAGCCCCATGAACCGAATCAGGCCCTATCATAGCTTCCTTACCAACCTCAAACCATCCAATGGGCGACCTACACCTTCGTCCATAAAAATCCTCAAATGGTGCAATTTGGATGCTAGAGTGATAGCTGTTATTATAAGCAAATTTGATCAAGGGCAAATGATCATCCTAGATACCTTTGAAATCCATCACACATGCTATCAACATGTACTCGAGAGTCTGGATTGTTCATTCATCTTGACCATTCGTATGTGGATGAAAGGCTGTGTTGAGCTTAACTTGAGTCCCAAGCCCCTTCTGAAATGATCACCAGAACTGGGTGGTAAACTGAGCCTCGGTATGAAATAATAGAAAAGGGTACTCCATGTAACCAAACCAACTCCCAAATATACAACTTGGCATAATCATCCGCTAAATATGTGGTTTTGACCGGTAGAAAGTGTACAATCTTGGTCAACCTGTCTACTACTACCCATATAGAATCGTACTGTCGGCGTGTACGAGGTAGGTCGGTAATGAAATCCATATTAATCTCTTCCCACTTCCAAGTGGGAATGCTAATGTCCTGAAATACACTTCCCGACCTTTGGTGCTTGACCTTCACTTGCTGACAGTTCGGGCACTTGGCTACGAATTCTACAATATCCCTCTTCATGCCATTCCACCAGTATATTTTTCGCAAATCATGATACTTCTTGGTGGCACCAGAATGGATAGAGTACCTGGATCCATGTGCCTCATGCAATATCCGGTCCCTCAAATCATCTACTTCTGGAACACACAGACGATCCTAGTACCGCAACACACTATCTCCCTCTTGGGAGAAAACCTCCACCTTCTGACTCCGGATGGCTTCTTTCAGCTTTACCAACATCGAATCCTCATCTTATCTAGCCTTCATATCAGTCAACAAGGACGATTCAGATTCGTTTTGCACAACAACGTTGCCGTCTGTCATTTCGACCAATCTAATGCCCAATCTTGAAAGTCGATGGACATCTTTCAGAAACTCCTTTTTTCCCTCATATACGTGGGACACACTCTCCATATAGATCCTACAAAGTTTGTCCGCTCCCACATTAGCTTTACCCGAGTGGTAAAGAACACTCATATCTTAGTCCTTGAGTAACTCTAACCACCTTCTTTGTCGAAGATTGAGATCTTTCTGCGTAAACACATATTGCAAGCTCTTATGATCCATAAATACATCCACGTGGACCCTATACAAGTAGTGCCGCCATATCTTCAATGCAAACACCACTGCGGCTAACTCAAGATCATTGGTCCGGTAATTCTTCTCATGGATTTTCAACTATCTTGAGGCATACACTATCACTTTCCCATGCTGCATCAACACACACCCAAGTACAATTCTCGAACCATCATAATATACTACAAAACCATCGGTACCCTCGGGTAGGGTCAACACTGGTGCTGAAGTGAGTCGAGTCTTCAACTCTTGGAAGCTTTTTTCATAAGCCTCCGACCATTGGAACTTTACCTTTTTCTGAGTCAACCTGGTCAATGGTGCTGCAATTGATGAAAATCCCTCAACAAACTTCCGATAGTAGCCTGCTAGGCCCAAGAAACTCCAAATTTCTGAAGGATTCACCAGTCTGGGCCAATTCTTTACCGCTTTAATTTTATGAGAATCCACCTTTATGCCCTCACTCGACAACACATAGCCTAAAAATGCCATGGAGTCCAACAAAAATTCACACTTGCTGAACTTTGCATACAACTGACGATCCTTGAGGATCTGATGCACTACTCTCAAGGGAGCGACATGCTCCTCCTCGCTCTAAGTGTATATAAGGATATCATTGATGAATATGATCACAAACATGTCTAGATATTGCTTGAACACCCTGTTCATCAGGTCCATAAAAGTTGTAGGGATGTTTTTTAGTCCAAAATACATAACTACAAACTCATAATGGCCATACCGTGTCCTGAAGGATGTCTTCAGGATATCACACTCCCGAACCCTGAGCTGATGATACCCGGACCTGAAATCTATCTTTGAGAAACATCTAGAACCCTAGAGCTGGTCAAACAAATCATCAATCCTGGGTAAAGGGTACCTATTCTTGACGGTGACCTTGTTCAACTGCCGATAATCAATACACATGTGAAGGGATCCATCCTTCTTTCAGACAAAGAGAACCGGTGCACCCCACGGAGACTTGCTCAGTCTAATGAAACCCTTATCTAACAAGTCCTTAACTGATCCTTCAACTCCTTTAGCTCGGTTGGAGCCATCCTGTATGAAGGAATAGAGATAGGCTACGTGTTGGGTAGGAGATCAATACCGAAATCAATTTCCCTCGCAGGAGGAACACTTGGAAAATCAACGGGAAAAACCTCCGAATACTCACACACCACCGGAACTAACTAGATAGTCGGGGTATCAGACTCAACATCCTTAACCCTAACTAGGTGATACATGCATCCCCTAGAAATCATTTTCCTGGCCTAGAAAATTGAAATTCTACTGCACGGGTCCTACAATTAACCGAAGCATAACATGCAAACAACCAATCCATGCCTAGAATGAGATCTAAGTCAGTCATAACTAACTCTACTAAGTCTGCAGAGGTGACCTTGTGCAATACTGTAATGGGGCAACCTCTATACACCCGCCTAGCTACCACTGAATCACTGATCGGAGTAGAGACTGAGAATGGTTCTGACAGGATAATAGGGCTAACTCCAAAACTACTAGCAATATAGGGAGTCATAAAAGACAAAGTAGCTCCTAGATCTAAAAAGGTATAAGCATCAATATGGAAGATTTGTAACATACTAGTTACCACATCTGGAGAAGCCTCTTGCTCCTGGCGGGGCACTAAAGCATAAAACTTGTTTTGGCGCTGACCGCCTGCTGAACTAGTACAGGCACCTCGCTGAGGGGGACGTGTTGCTAGAGTAGCAGAACTAACTACTATCATACAGCCTTCACCGACCCTTGATCTGGCTGAGGGGCAATCCTTAAGTCTGTGTCCAGGTTTGCCACACTCGAAACAAGTATCTGAGCCAACTAAGCACCTCCCGGGATGGTTCTTGCCGCACTTCGCACAAGCTGAAAAAGTGTGCTCCACTTGCATGCTGCCCTGATCTCTCGAGTCTGAAGACCTTCTTCTCTGATCTCCCCTGAACCTAGATGGCGTGCTAGCCGATGATGGAGCTGGAGAAATAGACCTGTGGTTAGACTGTTGATGCTGTCCACCTCCTGACCTGACTTGAGAAGTTCCATAACTATCATCCTGTCCCTCTTGGACTCCCTGTACCTTCGGTAGACCGACTCCATCTGCTGAGCATGCAACACAATGCGGGGAAAATTGATATCCCGATGTAGCATGGAGATCCTGCAATCCTTGTCCAAATAATCCGCCACCCCATGCACAAAACACCCGAGCCCTCTGGTCCGCCACCAACTCTGGAGCATACTTAGATAATTAAGTGAAATCTAATGCGAGCTTCTGACCGGATATGTTACCCTGCTTCATATTAACAAACTCGGCCGCCTTGAGCTCCCTCATCTCTTGAGAGGAAAACCGATCTAAAAATGCCACGTGGAACTCTTCCTAACCTATCGGGCCTGCACCCACTTCCCTGACATCTCTCCATTGCTTAAACCATATATGAGCCACCCCGTTTAGCTGATAGGAGGTCAAGTCAACACACTCTCCATTTTTCACCCCCATAACCTGGGTGATCTTCAGAATCTCCTCAATAAAATCGTGGGGATCTTCGTCCACCTTCGACCCCGTGAACTCAGGAGGGCTCATCCTCAAGAAATACCTCATCCTGGCTACTGCCACATTCCCATTCTGAGGGTAATGAGCCACTTTATGATTTTGAACTTGGGTCATCATGGCCTGTGCCAACATTTTTTAATCACTACCCTAAACTAACGTGGGCAGCTGGCTCTAGTGTGTGCTCCTCGTGAATGGGTGGGGCTGGTTGATAATCCTCACCATTGGCACCCTCATGATCATTATCATTACCATTTCCTCTAGTGTTCACTCGGCGTGGGGGCATGATGCTGCAAACGTGAATAGCATGAATTAGATGGGTAGAGGACTTTCATCGCACGACATAGATCATGAAAGAAGGGAACATTTCCTAAACGTCTCGTAGCCTCTCATCATAAGTGTGGCGTGCTTCAGACCCATGAAAAGGACTCTACTTAACGCGGCTTTCAGACACCCTAAGACACTTCAAACCTATGGCTCTGGTACCAAGTTTGTCACGATCCTACGTACACCCGGATCGTAGACACGGGACAAGGAGCCCTGAGAGACCCCAAGTCAACCCATGGCATGAGCGAACATCTAATTCAATCACATAAGCGGAAGAAGACTTAACATAACAAAATGTAAACATCTAATACATGACAGCTGAATACAACTGGTAGTCTGAAAAGCCTCTAATAATGAAAGACAGGTTGATGGTACTACTCCCAAACTAACCCAATAATTATGAAACCGAAAGAAAAGCCTAGAGTCTGAACATATGGCCCTCAAAACATGAGGACTCACTAAATAATCTGATAGCGAACTCTGAGGGGCTACTGAGGAGGGTGAGCCTGAGATCCGGGTCCTGTATCATGAAATGATACATCATAGAAAGTATTCGATCAGTACGTGGAATGTACTAAGTATGCAAGGTAAGTAAAACGGATATAAAACAAATAAAACTCATAAATGATCATAAGAGTAGGACATCATGCTCATATCATAAACATCATAACATAACATAAGACTCAAGGTTTTCAAAACATTCATAATGCAATCGTAATCATAATCATAAGAGAAAATCTTTATTGGACATGACTTGAGAAAATATACATAATTATTAACATGCATAAATCATGAGGAACAATAGGAGATTCCTTAACCGACATACCCCATATGAGCACACATGAAGCCCGACTTGTAACCCTAGTCGGGAGGGTGTCCGTACCTTGCCAAGGTAGGACCATGAAAGTGTGATATCACCATGAAAAAGGGTTAATTGGGCCGGGGACAGTCATGGAAGGGGTCTCAACATTGGAACGTAATTCATGAGATTCGAGGCTTAACCTGAGCCCCGAACCTACTTGGTGTTCGATACTACTCCCGAAACATATATAGTGCTCATAGTATAACATGCATGAATTTATGGGCTAGTTAAATCATGATAATCATAAACATACTTGTACATACGTGAACTAGCCATGAAACGAGGCCCATGAGTTGGCCAAAATATAATTCATGATTCATAAGATTCATACATGTAAATCATGCATATAGCTTTGAATTCATAAAATCATGATGGGTAATATCATAAATCCATAATTCAAATCGTATATCACGTTGGGTTCGTAAATATCATCATTTTTGAAGAGAAGATCATAAATCGATTCATCATAGGCCATACATAATTAGGCTTAATTTCATAGAAATCAAAATCGATAAAACTATAAATTGTTTAAATAATGAAAATTTTAGAAACCATAGATTAAGATGAGATTCTAAAATCACAAAACCCATTATCAAATCATTAGACTTTTATAAAATCATCTTCAAAACCCCACGAGTTTTTATTAAAATTGTTTTGTAAAAATCATAGAGGATGGGCACGAGTGTGGAAGAAATCACTCATTGATAGCCTTACATACCTAGAACAACTGATTCTTAACTTTCCTGGAAAGACCAGGAAGGAAATTGAAAGAATTGAAGAGAAGAGCCTTGAATCACCTTTAATTACCTCTCAATATTCTTGCATGCATGAATGGGACTTAGAAAAAATTATCCCCCCTAAAACCCACCTTTCATGAGTTAAAATGACGTAGTTTAGGGTCTCATAGTATGGAAAATTTGAAAATGCCCTTAATGAATATTTCATGAAAACTAGCCGGGTTGAACTAACGGACGGAACCAATGGGTCGTTAGAGCTAACGACGACCCGTTCCATCGCTCGTGGTTTGTACTGATGTAGCTTACTTCCGGAACTGACCGACGAACGGATAGGATGACCCCTCCTCTAAAACAATGATCTGTTACATCTCCGTTGCTTGCTCACCATAAAATCTGAACCTGCTTACCACGGGCCTCACCACGACTCGTGGTTTCGTCCAATGAGTCGTGGTATTGATCCATCATCTAGACTGGAATTTCTTGCGCCAAAACAATGACCGGTAACAACGACTCATTTCAACCCACAACGAGCCGTTGGAGGGCTCGTTGTATGCCACTTGCTGAACCCAACCTCTTCCAACGCCTGCTGACAATGACTCATTGTTCCCAACAACGAGTCATTGTCTCATCCTTTGTCTCCACGTCTACCTAGCCTTCCCTAACCAACAACTGTATATAACGACCCATGGTTTGATACCACGAGTAGTTCCATGGTCCGTTCTGTGAAATTTTCCCCATTTCAACAGTTTTCAACTTTTAATTCCCGAGTCTATTCTCAAGCACTTTCGGGGTATTATAGTATTCTATATTGATGTTTATACATTGTTTGATCCAGGGGATACATTATCCTTCATGACTCCTTATGTTATTGTTAGTTTCAGAGTCAGTCCCAAAATCCTGTTAGGACCCTTCTCAGTCTCTACTCCTATTGGTGAGTCAGTTTTAGCTTGAAGGGTATACAAAAATTGTCGTTTCATGATTGTTCATAAAGTCACTTCAGCCAAATTAGTGGAGTTAGATATGACCCACTTTAATGTTATTTTTGGCATAGATTCATTACTTTCTTGTTATGCCTCGATCAATTGTAGAACCCGTATGATAGAGTTCTGGTTTTCGGGTGAACCAGTCATAAAGTGGAACGGTAGTTCATCTGTGCCTGTAGGTCGCTTTGTTTCCTATCTCAAGGCCTGGAAGATGATCTCCAAAGGTTGTGTATGCCATCTAGTTAGAGTTAAGGATTCTACGTTCGAGACCCCGGCTCTTCAGTTAGTTCCTATTGTATGTGAGTATCCAAAGGTGTTCCAAGATGATCTACCAGGAGTCCCTCCCAAGTAGGAGACTGACTTTGGTATTGATATTCTCCTTGATGCGCAAGCCCATATCTATTCCCCCTTACAAAATATCTCTAGCTGAGCTAAATGAGTTGAAATAGAAGTTGAAATATCTCTTAGATAAGGGTTTCATTAGGCCTAGTAAGTTCTCATGAGGTGCTCCATTTCTCTTTCTTCAGAAGAAGGATGGTTCCCTTAGGATGTGCATTGACTATTTGCAGTTGAACAAGGTCAAAATCAAGAATAAGTATCCCCTTCCCATGATAGCTGACCTGTTTGACCAGCTTCAAGGTGCTAAGTTCTTTTCAAAGATAGACCTTAGATTCGTCTATCACCAGCTTAGAGTTAGGGAGAGTGACATTATGAAGATAACCTTCAGAACTTGGTATGATCACTATGAGTTCGTAGTTATGTCTTTGGACTAAAGAATGCTCCTGCAACTTTTATGGACTTAATGAATAATGTGTTCAAGTAGTATTTGGATATTTTCATGGTTGTATTTATAGATGATATCCTTATATACTCTCGGAGCAAGGAGGAACATGCTTCTCATTTGAGGATTGTGTTGTAGACTTTTAAGGATCGGCAGCTGTTTGCTAAATTCAGCTAGTGTGAGTTTTGGCTGAACATATTAGCATTCTTGGGCCATGTGGTGTCTAGTGAGAGGGTGCAAGTTGACTCTCAAAAGATAGAGGCGATAAAGAATTGGTCTAGACCTGTCGGTCCTACAGATATTTGGAGTTTTTTAGGTTTAGCTGGCTACTACAGGAGATTTATAGAGGGATTTTCTTCCATTGAAACATCTTTGACTAAGTTAACCCAGAAGAAGGTCAAATTTTAGTGGTCGGAGGCTTACGAGAAGAGTTTTGAGGAGTTAAAGACTTGACTTATTTCATCCCAGTATTGACCCTATCGGAGGGCATGGATGGTTTCGTTGTATATTGTGATTCTTTTAGGGTTGGTCTTGATTGTCTGTTGATGCAGCATGGTAAGGTCATTACGTACACCTCCAGACAACTTAAGACTCATGAAAAGAATTATCCGATGCATGACCTAGAGTTGGCATCTATGCTATTTTCCTTTAATATTTGGAGGCACTATTTATACGGGGTGCATGTGAATGTGTTCACGGACCACAAGAGCCTTCAATACGTGTTTTCTCAGAAGGACCTTGATTTGCGGCAAAGGAGATGGATAGAACTTCTCAAGGACTATGACAAAAGTGTCCTTTATCATCTGGGCAAGGCCAACATGGTGGAGAATGCTCTTAGTAGGCTGTCTATGGAGAGTGTTTCCCAAGTCGAGAATGGGAGAAAGGAGTTGGTGAAGGATATCCATAGGCTTGCTCATTTAGGAGTTTGCCTTACAGATTTGTCGGATGGTGGTGTTATTGTTCAGGATGGGTTGGAATCTTCATTGGTGATAGAAGTTAAAGCAAGGCAAGAGAGGAAATATCCTAGTGAGGTAGAAGGAAATAGTTCGAAATCAGAAGGTGGAGGTTTTCTCCCAAAGGGGAGATGGTGTACTCGATATCAGAGTCGATTGCGTGTATCAACTATGGATGATTTGAGAGAGTGGATGTTGAGCAAGGATCATGGCTCTCGGTACTCTATCCATGCAGATGCCACCAAGATGTACCATGATCTACGGGAAGTCTACTGGTGGAATGGCATGAAGAAGCACATAACGGAATTGGTGGCTAAGTGTCCGAATTGTCAACAGGTAAAGGTTGAACATCAGAGACTTGTAGGTGTTCTTTAGGACATCAACATTCCTACTTGAAAGTAGGAAGGGATCAATATGGACTTCATCATAGGGTTGCGTTGTACACACCGAAAATATGACTCTATATGGGTGATTGTGGACAAGTTGACCAAATTAGCTAATTTCCTACTGGTCAAAACTACAGACTCAACTGAGGATTATGCTAGAGTTTACATTTGGGAGTTGGTTCAGTTGCATGGAGTTCCTTTGTTTATCATCTAAGATAGGGGTACTCAGTTCACCTCACAGTTTTGGAGATCATTTCAAAAGGGCCTTCGTACACAGGTGAAGCTTAGTATCGCTTTTCACCCGCAGACGAATGGTCAGGAGAAGCGGACCATTCATACTTTAGAGGACATGTTGAGAGAATGTGTGATTGATTTCAAAGGTAGGTGAGATGATCACTTTCCTCTTATTGAGTTTTCCTACAATAACAGTTTTCACTCCAACATTCAGATGGCTCTATTTGAGGCTCTTTACAGGCGGAGGTATATATTGGCTATCAGATGATTTGAGGTAGATGAGGCTACATTGATAGGGCCAGATTCAGTTCATGAGGCTATGGAGAAGGTTCTATTTATTAGGAAAAGGATGAAGACAGCTCAGAGTCGACATAAATCTTATGTGGATGTTAAGAGGAGAGAGCTCGAGTTCGAGGTCGATGATTGGGTGTTTCTGAAGGTGTCTCCCATGAAGAGAGTTATGAGATTCGATAAGAAAGGGAAGCTTAGTCCTCAATATGTTGGTCTTTATAGGATTCTGAGTTGTTTTGGCAGGGTGGCATATGAGTTGGAGCTGCCAATAGAGTTAGCTTCGGTGCATCCAGTTTTTCATGTATCTCTATTGAAGAAGTGCATTGGTGACCCAGACTTAGTTGTTTTGATAGATAGCATAGTTATGAAGGATAGCCTTACTTATGAGGAGGTTCTGATTTAGATCCTTGATCTTCAGGTTTGGAAGTTGAAAAATAAGGAGGTAGCTTCTGTGAAATTTTGTAGAAATCAACTTGTTGAGGGAGCTACATGGGAAGCCGAAGCAGATATGATGGCTAGATACCCGTATCTTTTCCTTCTGGACCAGTTCCAACATGAAGTACCAGTTTCCTCCTTAGTACTCTAGTCAGTTTCACGTCATGTTCATGTCTCTAAGTTCCTTTCATGACATAGCATGTATGTATGTTCTATGAATTCAGTTCAGTCATGTAAATCAGTCCAGAGTCAGTCACTCTGTCAGTTTTCAGCTATGGTTGTTCAATTTCAGGATTGCAGCTCTTTTCCTAGCCTTCCAACTTATGTTAGCCCACATTTGAAGATGAATGTTCCCAAGGGGGAGATATAATAATACCCCAAAAAGTCCCTTAGATCAGATCGGAGACTTTTAGCAGAAAATAGTTGGAAAATGGAACCAGAGCCATACAACGAGTCACAAGATGACTCGTCCCTCCAACCAACGAGCCGTTGGTTATGGTTGTTGGATAAATTCTAGTAAACAACAAAAACTTTAGCCCAGAACCCACGAAAGGATTGTATGGACCATTGTTTAATTGCATGGGTCATTGTTTATGGTCGTGGAATCAGATTCAGAAAGTCTCAAAGGCAAGATGGGAAACAACGGACAGACCAATGGTCCGTTGTATATCACTATGACCCATTTTTTAGGTCATTGGTTCTGCCTATTGTTTTTAAATCTCGGCAGTCTAGGGGCATTTTGGTAAAATCCTATTCTTTTAACTCCTAGATAACTTCGTTTTAGGCTTCCTAAGGGTCATATTATAGGGGTTTAACTTAGCTAAATTACTCATTCCTTTCAAAGAACAATACTTAGACTTTCCTCTCAAGATCAAGGCTAGGGTTCTTCATCAATTCTCTTCAAGTCTTTCTTGGGTTTCAAGACAAGTTTAGGAGTCAATTACCTAGGTATGTAGGGTTATGGATGGGGGAAATCCTTCCACCCTTATGCCCTTTTAAAGCTAATTTCCATGATCTCTACCTCTCAAGTTCTAAATTATGAAATTCTAGGGTTTAACCCAATTCAATGAAATCTTCCATGCTATGTCTATGGGTTCAATTGTCTCATATTTTAATTGATGATTTATGATTATTAGGGAAGATTTTACTCTCAAATTTCTTACCAATCCATGATTTCATGTTTATGATGATTTTCCCCTATTATGCATGATTTATGAATTTCAAGTTTATGAGCCCATGATTTCAAGTATCATGAATTATCAAAGTATGCATGAAGGTTAATGAATCTTAAGTTTATGAATATTATGATTTCAAGTTATGAAGATTTATTCAAGCATATATTATTTTCTTGAAATTCATGTTCAAATATCATGGTCAACTCTGTGCCATCCTTTACATGGTTATTTTACTATATCAAGTATTATTATGATTTCATGTTTCAGCTAGCCCATGCAAGTCAAGTATTATTTCACGATGATGTTTTCGATCCATGTACATATTTTTAGGACTAGTGTCTAACATCGAGCAGGCTAGGGTGCAAGCAAACTCCGAGCCTCATAACTACATGATACCATAGGTATATATTCATATTCAAACCCTATGGGGATTCACAAGTGATATTGCACCTTAATCGTTCCTTGGCTTAGCAAGCTTGAAACGGCTCTGCCAACTTGAGCGAGATAGTTGGGCATCATGTAAGCTCTCTCATGATGGTGTTGGTTATGATNAAGCTCTCTCATGATGGTGTTGGTTATGATGAATCTCTCATTGTTCTTTATATTTTTAGTTACTTATATTCATGTTTTATGATATTTTTTATAGCATATTTGACCTATTTACAAGTTTATAAGTTTTCACTTATGATTTCAAGTATGATACATTACATGATTTCTATTTCTAAACCTTGGGTCATCATGTTCAGCTTATGATGAATATCTCATGATTATGATTACTTCAGGAATATGTTTTTTTAGCATGCTGTCCTTACTTTCATGTTTTCTCTTGTTTAATATTCATGATTTCATACTATCGTTTTACTAGCATGTTTTACTTCTCTACATACTCAATACATTCAAAGTACTGACTACATACTCTATGCTATTTTGTCTCATGATGTAGGTTCGGGTGATCCATCTCGGTCCCGTCGTTAGCTCTCTCCCGTTCAGTCCAACTCTATCTTTGTTTTGGTGAGTCCTTATGACCCGAGGATGTCATTTTTGATTATGTCTCTTTTGTTCATATCTTTTAGTTTCAGACTTAATGAGCTAGTTGGGGTGTTGTGCCATCAGCTCATAAGATGTTTAGAGGCTTTTCAGACAATTATGTATAGATTGTTCAATGATATTGGTTTATGTTTATGTTTATGTTGATATGCTATGCAGACTTCCGCATATATCATGTTCATGCTTTATTTCTACTTAATAATGTTCCTCTTCATGCTATGTATATTCCATGGGTTAGCTTGGAGCCATTCATGATTCTAGGTCCCGTATCTCGATTCTGGGTCCTAGCTCGGGTCGTGATAAAGAACACATGATGTTCATTGATCTTGAGAAGGTTTATTGCAAAATCCCAAGAAATATTCTATGGAGATGCTAGTAGACTAGAGGTGTACTGGTGGCATTGGTGTTGCGCAAATTACACCTCGTGAATGAGATATAAAGCAGTCGATGTCAAATATAGAACACGAGGAATACGATGAGAACTTAAGTTAATGCGTTTAGCTAATACTATTGGCTCACTTATTTCCTGGGGGGGGGGGGGAAGGATTTGAAACACAAAATAATAAACAAGAGTAAAGACTAGTAAATGTTTAAATCAATTTCGGTTGTATTCAATCAATAAAATGACCAGGATTGTGTTCCCCATGACTTCATAACCACAAGGCTTTTATACTAGTGATATATTCCGGTGTTTAGCAAGCAATATTAGTATGTTAAATTCACCTAAATGGTTGGTCCCCTATCTATATGATTATCACCACACAACTTGGTCCGTATACGAGGGTATGCTTAATTAACCCTTACCCTTAATATCAGATTAGCTATTCCGGGACAAGGTCAAGCTATTAGATGAGGGTTGATAGCCTCAAATCTCCGTTGTTAGTCCCTTTTTTCATTCATCACCCCCTTGATCTGGTAAGTAAGAATAAGGAAAATTTCAACATTTGCAACCATTAAGAAATAATTAGAACGAAGGAAAAAATAATACATGCATAAACCCCGTTCAAGAATCACTAAGTATTTTTACCTATATGTGTTAATTCATCATGGTTCCCATAACCCTAGTTATGGGTTTAGCTACTCATATTTGAATGATCATAATCACAAAATAAAAAAGAAATCATAATTGAAACTTACAAAAATTCATAGAAGAAAACCACATGAATTGAATAAAACACCAAAACTGATGAACAAAACTTCAATGTTGTTTGATTCTCAAAATCAAGAACAAAATTGCAAACTTTATTTATCGAACCAAGAATGATCGTTAACAACACTAAAATTTACATGAAAAGTGGTAAAATAAACTGTACTCGAAAAATAAATCTAAACAATGTATCTATAGTTCCAATAAAATTTTTTCCTAACTAAAAACGGACTCCAGGTCGGCAGTGGTAACGGGAAAAGTAACGACTTGTTGGGTCTCCCAAAGAGTTGTGGCCAGTGAATTTGAGTCATCCTTGGCAACTTGTCCAGTACTAGTGATGGGTCACCTAACGGCTCGTTAGGCCTGGGCACGAGTCATTAGGTCCCTCATGGCCATGGATCACCAAATCCTCCAGTGCACTTGACGGATTCTCTCAGTATATCATGACGAGTCATCAAGTTACCCCACGAATCGTTACGTCATTCGTTGTCTTCCCTGGGCATTCTTCAGAACTTTTCCTCTCAGTCTCCACCACTATCATAACGACTCGTTACTAGATGTAATGAGTCGTGCCTTCAAATCATTAGGTGCACTGGTTCTTCTTTATAAAACACGTACTCTTCTCCACGACTATAGGAACGAATCTTTCATTTGTATGACGACTCGTGACCTGGGTAGCAGCCTGCATTTTGGTCCATTTTTTGCCTTACTTTGCCCATTTTCTGTTTCGGACCTGTTTTCCTGTAAAACTTAACACAAATACATCATATCTACATAAACATACCCGAAATTTGCATATTTTCTTGGTTTTAAGCGTCAAAAGTGTTGTAAAGTCATGGCACATCAACTTCCTCAACTTAGAACTTTTGCATGTCCTCAGGCAAACATAAATAAAATAAAACTAACACGAAGCTTCAATCAAAAGAACTTTAGGAAACTTACGGCAATCACAACTCTTCATCAGAACAAATTTTCTAACCCCTCTTTTATCATATAAAATCAAATCCTAATGCATATGTAAAATTTTCAACCATGACACAGAGGAATCGAAACATGTCAATACACTGTCACTTCCAACCATGCACATAATTCTATAACATTGACCCAGACAATTTGCAGACGATTTAGTTGACCAAATGCTCTCACCAAAAAGAAGTCCCACACTCACACATATGTATATGATCATATCAATATATTCCTCTTGGGACTAGGTAAAAGAACACTCTCTCTCAGAAAGAAATTCTAACTGTACGTATGCAATACCATAAGATTGCCTTTATTTTCAATACCTTGATTTTTAGACGGGTTAACCAGTATCACTATAGGACTTTTTAAGCTTGTCATGTAGGCTCAGGTTTGGGTATGGTACATATGAGACTAGTAGCTTAACCCTCCTTGACACTACACACACTTTGACTCCACTCTTAACCTTATTTTCACATTTTCTCCCTTTTTCCTTTGCTTTCTTCTTCTTTTACTTTCTTTTGCAACTATGAGTGCGGTGTTCCTTCTTTCAAGTATTCATTACTTTCACCATTTTTTTCTTTCTTTTTGCTCTTTTTCTCTTTAACAACAATTTCTTTCTTTTCTTTCACTATGCACACCATACCTGCTCTTTCATTTTCATTACTCAATTTTTTTCCACCCTACTCTTCTAAATCACCCCTATGATAGCCACCCTCAACTTAGGCAATTTGCTTGAGTTAAGGTTCATAGTGTCCAAGGAGGGACTAGTGCCAAAACAGGTTCATTTTAATCAAAGAAGGAAGGTGAATTGGTGTTAACAAAAAGAAGGGTCAATTTATGCTCAAAGTTTGGATCAAGGGATATTTATTTCCATTCGGTAGGTCTTTTAAGGCTAAAGTGGACTCATTCATCAAAAATGACCTATGATCCTTTCCTAGTTTCCTATCCTCCGCCTCCATATGACTGACCAGGCAAGTTCTAGATTGAAACACACAACAAAATTTTGCTATTAAACCTTACTCACATAATGCACAAGCCAACATCATCACTTCTACTAACTTCTAGTTTAGGTACAGCCATACAATGGTAAACATGTTCATAGTTTTACTACCATGCAAAGATTCACAAAGGTCATGCTTGCCAATTTTAACACACACACACAAAATTTTTAGGAGGGGTATCACATTATCAGTTCGAACAATATCAAAAATCCATGATATTAATTGCCTTAAGTTCGCCTAATTTTCTTTCGACTGACCCAACAAACACAAAAACATAAAAACCTAAACATTCCAGTTCTACTAGATAAGGAACACTCGAGGAAAAAAGACATCTGGCAAGAAAAACCCTCGGGTTATGTTCAGCAAAAATACACCCCATCAAGAAAAGCATGTGTCATCCTCGACAAATTTATAAAAATTAAACATAGAAATAGGGAACATACCTGTGCGACCTAGGCGTCTGTGGCCTGGTCATGGAGGGTGTAGATATACCTCCAGTGTCATCTCCTGTACCACCGGCCTGAACCGGTGCGTTTTTAGAACCTACTGAGCTCGTACCTTCTCCATGAGCTCTCTCTGCCTCAACTGTGGCCCTCTGTCGAGCCTCATCTTTGGATAACTGCAGTGCTGCCTCCATCTCTCTCCGCTATCGCTTCCACTCACAGAGCAGAGAATCATCCTCATCAAAACTTGCCTACTCACGTGGCCTCTTCCCCTTATCCCCCACCACCGACTCCTCAGTGATGATATCAACTATTGGTGGTATGTAACACCCCATAAAATTCCCGACACGTAGACGGCCTACTCGCATGTTGGTTAAGAGTTTTTGAATACCATACATAGTAGGAAAAGGCCCGGGGAAAGACCGTATAAGAAATCCATCGAACCATCGTGGAAGGAGCCGGGGCAGAGCCCCTCCGCGATGGCAACGTTTCATGGAGGGAGGGCCTCCGCGTTGGCCCCGTGACACGTTGTCCCTGACCAGACACAAGTATATAAGCCTCCAACTTCGGCTTGTTTCATTTAATTTCATAAAATTTCCAGAGAAAGCTGAGAGAGAAACAGAGGGAACGTAAGGTATTGATAATTTCCTTTCGATTACGTCAACGCGATTAGCTCGGATTGGCCTCGGATACCAAGGTATTTAGCGACGGGGAGCATTCTACCAAAATTTAGTTTCACGAAATTCGGCCGGCAAATCATCGTGCAACCGGGCCAAGGTAAGTGGAATTGCTCCAAATTAGTGTCAATGTACTCCTAGCCTTAAAGTGAGTATTTCTCCACACTTCTGGACTTTCGAAAATAGCAAGTTTTGATCGTTTTTGATAATAAGTTTGGGCTATAAATACATCGAAAGTGATGTTTTCTTCTAGAATATTATGTATTTAGTTCTAATTGATATGTATGTGAGATGCGGTTGGGAGGAATAGGTAGAGTCTTGACCGAGCCCGCTAGATTAGTCGGAAGATCAGAAGCGAGGTATGTAAGTAATTTCTTCGGCAAGTTAGTACTCTAGCCTAGCATAATTCAGTGAACTCCGTAATAGAATTCCCAGTCGAATATTGAGTTTTACGCGAATTGATAAACTGTCTTGCGTTGTTATATCATATTATTCGGTCCAGAAAGCTAGTAAAAGCAATGCCAAATGGCGAGATATCATTTTAGACTCAGTAGACTTCGCTTGATATGCGTTTTAGCAAGCATGTTTATAATATTATGACATATATTCGAATAAAGTTAGTAAGTAATATCAACGGACAGATAATATCCCGAATCACAGTACTTAAGCCGAGATAAGTATCTACTGTCTGCATCCTCTGTTCCGAGATAATATCTAGAGCTCAGTATAGCCATCACAGTGAGATAAAATCCAGATTGATGCATAAAAACGGTATAGGGCTCAATTATAAAACAGAGAAAAGAGTTCAAAATAATAATCGAGAATACATATAGTATTTTCGGTTTAAACATGCTTGCTCTATATGTGATTATTGATTGTTGAGACTTGATTGTGTCGTGAGGGCACCCTTGAGCATCCTCGCCGCCCCTGGGTTGGTAAGCGTCGCCCGCGGCGGGTGGGTATACGTCACTCCAAGGAGTGGCATGCTGTCACTTGATAGGACGAAGATGGGATGAAGCTTTCCCCATATCAGAGTGATCAACATAGCGGTACGGTTTACCTTTGTTGTGCGCTGCGCGAGGCAGTTTGGTCACAGTTGATTAAAGAGTCCTCTGGACTCGGACGCAGATTATTTATGCTCAAGAGGCCATAGCGTGGAGACCCGGGGGGCGGTAGGGGAGATGCTTTCGTGGTTAGTAGATAGGTGGAGTGACTTACTCTTAGATGGTTTTAACCCGGGTAGGGGTATATAGATTGCTTGTTGGTTGGCACCTTCCGGCTTATGGGGGCTGGTATTGGTCCTTGCTTGTTATATATATATATCTTATTTATTAGTTAATAGAAAGAAGATCGCCACGTCGGCAGTGCGCTCCTACCTTACTTTCGGTACGGAAAAGCACATTCGGTGCTTCCGGTTCCTATAGATTGAGATATCTTTTACTATTGAGTTTCTACTTATGTTTCTTATATTAAGATGTTTTCGGTTTCTTTGCATACTCGGTACCGGGATGCTGGCCCCGATTGGAAATGTTTGCATTACTTTCTGCGGTACTCATAGATGAGGAGCGATCCTCGTGATTCCGGCGGCTCATAAGTCGTCGACTTCTATTGTCGGAGCTTGATATTGAGGGTGCCAAAGTTCATTTTCTTTGTTTGTACGGTGCGGGTAGGTCGGGGCCATTTGTCCCAGACCATCTTATCGTATTCATAGAGGCTTGTAGATTACGTATATATATCTCTATGGTTAGTTTTGCCGGTTGTGTGGGGCCGTGCATATGTTTACTTGTTTAGTCTTGTTGATTGTGTTGGTAGTGTGGGGCCGTATTCGGAATAGTAGTGGTGACCTTGCTTAGGTCACGTAAATGTTCAATGTTCCTCATGTGAGTTAGAGATAACTAGACGGCATGGTGGCCTTGTGAAGCCCGCTTAGGTTCCCTTTTCGATTGTGTCTCGGTTGGGCGATGTTACGGGACGGTGACTATAGACGGTCGGGTGGAGGTATTTACGGCCGTTATATACCACGTTGTTTCCAGGAATCTGCGATAGAGCCAGCCGGGCACGGATGTGCTTAGGCTCGTAGGTTTGAGTCGAGGTCCTACTAGGGCACCGGGGCCAGTCATACCCCGAGGGTGGGCGTGACAAACTTGGTATCGGAGCGGGTCGTATCCTGGGGGAGTATGAAAGGCGTGCTAAGTAGAGTCTTGTCTATGGATGTGTTGTGCACCACATACTATAGGCGGGGAGGCACCAGGCATGATAGGATGGTTACTCTTTCTTCTTGTTCGGTCGTCTTTGCCCAGGCGGTACGGTATAGGGTTGAGTCCTAAAACTTATCATATTCTTTGTCTAAAGATAAAAAAAAGGGCGGGCCGGTGACACCTGCCCACGGGTAGAAGGTTAAGATACATCGGCGGAGAAGGCGCCGGCGGAATGCCTTAGTTTCATTGAGTCGGCCGATCGAGGGCGATATAGAGGCATCATCACGGCCCTCGGTAGTCTCCCTCTCACCGAGAGCCGTTTGGCACGACACCGCCTCCGATAGCTCACGGCCTACCATCCCGGACCCGGGAAGTTCGCGGCGCGTGGTTATGTTGGCACAAATGATGGCCACACGGCGCCGATCCCATTGCCACTTGTAGCGGCCCAGGCCATCGAGGTGGATGCGGCAGTTCGATCGAGTTTTGGCCTTGGGTCCCCCACCGGTTCATAGGGTCGAGATCAGGCGGGAGGACCCCGGGATTTCCCTAGATCGGATGCGGGAGAATTTTCGGGTCATGCATGTGACACCTACCAGGGAATCGTCGAGATGGCGAGTGTTTAGGTTCGCAGGAACACCATGATGTATCAAATGCGAGAGGAGTTGGGAAGGTCTAAGGAGAATGGTACACCACATAAGGCACAGGTCCTGCTTCTGGAGGCCTTCTGGACCGTTACTTGCCACGGGAGGTCGGCGGGCCCGGATGGATCGGTTTTGCACTTAGACACCGGGCGGAGCGTCGTAAGATATCCTTCCTGATTTCCAGGCTCCCTTAGCCGCTATGCTCCGGCTTTTGTGGACATGCGTCGAGTTCACCGGTTTATTATGGATATGAACCCAGCGAGGCCATTGCAAGGCATGCATGACGGCTACGTTACGGGAGGATATGGATATTGCCCGGGTGCAAGACTTTGCCCCGGACTATTGAGGGCCTTAGGCGCGGCAACAAGGCAGTAGATAGACAAATTAGGAACAGCGCCGCGAGATAGATCGAGATGAACTACGAGAGGGGTTCGAGAGAGGACCCAGGCTTGATTGTCGAACAGAGCCCCTAGACCCCACTCCACCACAAAACGAGAGGGGGTAGATTTGTTCGTCGAGGGGCGATCGGAGTGCAGTGGCGGTTCTCGAACGGTAGATTCACTACGGGAGAAGGGTGGGTAGAGCGGTCCACCCCCACCACTGCCCTAGTACAGCCGACCTCACCGGAGCTTGTAGATATGGATCCTCGGGAGAATGTTATATATCACGGAAGGAGGGACCCGGATGAGAGATTGTCCAGAGCCGGGGAGCCGAAAAACCAGATCAGTCGGGGCGGGGGATCCGCGGGGGCCACAGCTCCGGCCTTCCGGCAGGGCGTAGGCCCTCGGAGTTCCAGTGTTAGGGCCGAGAGTAGATCAGGAGCCTCTAGTTGGAGTACGGGCTGAGCCGTACCCTACATATTACTAAGGAGACATGATTTAGAGCGTCTCCGGATGTGGTAACGGTATGATGACTATCTGTTCATGCACTGCTTATGTGCGATTGATCCGGGTCCACTTTGTACTATGTTACCCCATTTGTGGCTCGAAAGTTTAGTGTTGCACCCGGAGGTATTCTGTGACCCTTCTCAGTATCCATACCCGTCGGCGACTCTATTATAGACGCGGGAATTTATTGAGGTGTACGAGTAGGGTTAACGAGATCGCCAGACTACAGAGATCTGGTAGAGTTAGAATGATTGATTTCGATGCCATTATGGGTATGGATTGGTTAGTGCCGTGCTATGCCAACGTAGAATGTTGGACCGGGACGGTCCAATTCCACTCGGGGAGCGATGCGAGTGGAAGGAAGCGCCTGCAGCTACGCCAAAAGGTAGGTTTATTTCCTACCTTCGGGCGAGGAAATTGATAGCTAAGGGATGTATTTACCACCTAGTCATGTGTGGGATGTTCGGGTAGAGTCTCAGAGCACTTGTTCTGTTCCCGGTGGTGAATAAGATTACGATGTATTTCCCGAGGACGAGCTGCAGGTATTCCCCGAGAAGAAATAGATTTTGCAATCAACTTGCTACCGGGCACGCAACCATATCAATTCCTCCGTGCCGCATGGCTCTGCCGAACTCAAAGAGTTAAAGGAGCGGTTGGAATTTGTTAGATAAGGGTTTTATCGGGTGTCTAGGTTGGGGTGCGGCTGATTACATTTGTGAGAAGAAGGATGGCTCGCTCGCATGTCTATAGATTATCGAATTTGAACAAGGTTACGTTAAAGAATAAGTATCCGCTTCCCGAATAGTTGATTTGTTTGATCGGTTACAGGGGGCCGAGATATTTCTCCAAGATTGACTTGCTGATGGGATATCATCGAGTTACGAGTTCGTAGAAAAGAGACATTCCCAACGGCCTTGAGGACCCGATATGGACACTTTGAATTTCTAGTTATGTCCTTTGGGTTGATGAATGCCCCGGCAATATTTATGGACACGATGAGCAGTACCTTATTGAGACCATATACGGACACATTCGTGATAGTGTTTTATTGATGATACAGTGTATTCTCGCTCGAGGCGGACCACCGGGCCCATTTACGGACGGTGCTCCAGTTCTCGGGGACCGTCGGTTGTATGCCATGTTCTCCAAATATGAATTACGGGCGAACTGTTAGCCTTGGGGCATATTGTGTCGGATCTTTGGTATATAGGTTGACACGCGAAAATAGAAGCTGACGATCAAAAACATGGCTAGGCCTACCCTCTGACCCAGAAGTACGCGGTTTTGCAGGGTTAGCGGGATGGCTCAAAAGATTTGTTGATTCTCCACTATACGCGACACCTCGGCTAAGCTGACGCGAAACGGTAAAGTTTCGGTGGACCGAGAGGCATGTGAGCTGAGCTTCCAAGAATTAAAGACAGATTAACCTCGCCCACCGGTGTTAGCATTGCGGGAAGGTACGAAGGTTATTCGGTATATCGCGATGCATCGGGCGTTGGGTTGGGTTATGTGTTGATGCAGCACGGTAAGGTGATTGCATATGCTTCCCGAGGCAGTGCAGGAAACACGAAAGAATTACCCTACCGACCGATACGGAGTTAGCCGCATTGATCCACACCTTAAATATATGGAGACATTACTTGTATGGCGTCCATGTGGATATTTTCACAGATCATAAAAGCCTACAACATATCTTCACCAGAGGGGAGTTGAATTTGCGGCAGGCGTCGGCTGGTTGGAGATTCTTGAAAGATTATGGCGTGGATATTGTATCATACAGGAAAAGCCAACATAGTATCGGATGCTCTCGGTCGTAAATCAATGGGAACTTGGTGTATTTGCATCCCAGGAGCAGCGGGAGTTGGTCGAAGAAATACATCAATTAGCCGGCCTAGTCGTTCGTGTAGAAATAGAGGACAACGAGCGGTAATTCAGAATACCGCCGTGTCGTCATTAGTTGTGGAGGTAAAACGGCCCAATATGAGGATCACGACACGGGTCGTGGGGACGGAAGTCGACGAGAAGCGCCCAGTTTTCGAGATAAGCGAGGATAAGTCTTTAACGATGTAAAAGGCCGCCTCTTGTGTTCCTAGATATTTCAAGGCTCCATGGCCCAGTTATGAATGAGGTACATTACGCGCTATTCTCTCCACGGGCGCAACAAAAATGTACCATGATATCAATGAGAACTCTTTTGGGTAAAGTAGGGTATGAAAGAGGAAATTGCCAAAATTTGTAGCCCGTTATCGCGCCATGAGTAAACGGGAACACCGAAACCGGGCGGGTTAACTCGGGACATAGCCATGCCTCTACTCTGGAAATGGGAAGCGGTAGACATGGATTTTGTAGAGGATTACCCGGTACCGAGACATAGAGCACGACTCCATTTGGGTAATAGTTGACAAGCGCGAAATCAGCCGCTGCCGGTGGCTTCTGCGTCGAAGATTACGCCGGTGTATATCAAGAAATAGTTAGATTACACGGTATTCCGGTATCAATTATCTCGTGAGGGCACAATTTACAACTACATTTTGGCAGTCATTTCGGAGAGGTTTGGGAAAGTAGATTAATTTGAGCACAACATTCCACCCTCAAACGAGATGGACGGAGTTGAACGCACTATTGACAGCTCGAGGACATGCTACGGGCGTGTGTGCTAGATTTGAGGTATTGGGATGAGCATTTGTAGATTAGGAGTTTGCTTATAATATGCTTCCATCACTCGGCTATCCAGGATAGGCGCCGCTGAGGCATTGTATGGGGCGAAAATGCGAGATCGCCAATTGGCTGGTTTTTGAAGTGGGAACCGACGCGGTGGGCCCAGGACATCATTCCAACGGTCGAGAGGAGAAGGTAAAGCATCGGGGAAGCGCCTCACGGCTGCCTGAGCCGCCGAATCGTATGCCGATGTGCGACGCGAGACCCTAGAATTTGATATGAATAGTGATTATTTACAGAAGTATCTCTAGATGAAAGGGGTGATGAATGACAAGAAGGTAAGCTCGATCCGAGTTTTGATAGGCCTTATTAGATTAGAGTAAGTAGGATAGGCCAAGTGGCAATGAGTTGAACTTGCCTCCGAATTAGAATCCGTTCATCAGAGTTTTCATGTATCTATGCTAAGGAAGTACGCCGGAGGCCAAGCGGAAGGCGGTCAGTCGGAGATGTCGAGTTACGGAAGAAGGCGGGCCTATGAAGAGATTCCGGTAGCTATCTTAGACGGGCCAGTTCGTGAATTGAGAACCAAAGATATTGCGTGTTTGTCAAGGTGCGTGGCGTAACGAGGCAGGGAGATGACTTGGGAGGGAGAGAAAGATATGAAAACCAGATACCCTCATATTTAAAGCCTAGTCGAGTCAAGAGGTATGTTAGTTTTGTTATTTTATGCAGTTCCTTATAGTATATGTATAAATGAGATAACCGATTCCAATATTTCATGTGATGAATACTATAGTATTGTGTGGAGCCTTTTTGTATTGGACTTTTACGCATTTCAGTTTCTAGGATAGTCCATATTACGGGAAACTTACCTCAAAACTTTTTCTAGAAACAAGTTGAGTAAATTGGGAAGTCCTAAAATAGAAGTTTACATTTGGGGAAGAATGTTCTTGGGGAGAATGTTACACCGTAAAATTCCCGACACGTAGACGGCCTACTCGTATGTTGGATTTCTGAGTTTTTGAATACCATACATGCTAGGAAAAGGCCCGGGGAAAGACCGAATAAGAAATCCATCGAACCATCGTGGAAGGGGCTAGGGAAGAGCCCCTCCGCGACAGCGTGTCATGGAGGAGGGCCTCCGCGTGGCCCCGTGACACGTTGTCCCTGACCGAGCACAAGTATATAAGCCTCCAACTTCGGCTTGTTTCATTTAATTTCATAAAATTTCGAGAGCTGAGGGAAACGGAGGAGCATTATGGTATTGATAATTTCCTTTCGATTACGGCATCAAACGCGGTCCAAACTCAAATTAACCTCGGATACCGGTATTTAGCAGTAGGAGCATTCCTACGGATTTAGTTTCGCGAAAGTCGGCTGGCAAATCGTCGTGCAACCGGGCTAAGGTAAGTGGAATTGCTCCAGAATTAGTGTCCAATGTACTCCTAGCCTTAAAGTGAGTATTTCTCCCTTACGGACTTTCGAGAAATATAAGTTTTTGATCGTTTCGATAAGCCAAAGTTTGGGCTATAAGTACATCGAAAGTGATGTTTTCTTCTAGAATATTAATGTATTTAGTTCTAATTGATATGTATGTGAATGCGGTTGGGAGAATAGGCAGGTGCCGGCCGAGCTTCGCCGTTAGTCGGAAGATCCCAGAAGCGAAGGTATGTAAACCAATTTCTTCGGCAAGTTAGTAACTTAGCCTAGTATAATCTGATAAAAACTCCATGTCAGAATTCCCGGAGTTGAATATTGAGTTTTAACGAATTCAGTAAACTGTCTTGCGTTGTTATATCATAATTAGAATTCAAGCTAGTAAGCAATGCCAAATGGCGAGATATCATTTGAATCGAGTATAGCCCGAGTATGCATTTAGCAAGCATGTTTTATAATATTATGACATATATTCGAATAAAGTTAGTAAAGTAATATCGAGACAGGACGAGATAATATCCCGGTCTGATCGACGAGATAGTATATCGGCTACAATATAGCCATACGGTCGGATAATATCTCGGCTACGAGTATGGCCATCTGATCGGAGATAAGATCCCAGTTCGGTATAAAGCGGTATGAGAATCGGTATAACACGAGAAAGAGTTGAATAAGAAATGAGAATACATATAGTATTTTTCGGTTTAAACATGCTTGCTCTATATGTGATTATTGATTGTTGAGACTTGATTATTGTCGTGAGGAACCCTTGGCGTCTCGCCGCCCCAGTTGTGTTGTGTAAGCCCCTGGGCGGGTGGGTATCGTCTCTCCAAGGAGTGGCATGCGTCCGCAGTAGGAGCCCAGAGATGGGATGACTTTCCCCATATCAGGCTGATCGGTATAGCGTGCAGTTTACCCTGTTGTGCGCTTGCACGGAAAACGAGATTTCGAATACGAATGTGATACAGAGTCCTCAGGACTCGAACATAGTTATTTATATCGAGGCCATAGCATTTGCAGAGACCCAGGGCCGTAGGAGGTGCTCGTAGTTAGTAGATAGTGGAGTGACTTATTTTTGGATGGTTTTGACCCGGGTAGAGATATATAGATTGCTTGTTGGTTGGCACCTTAGGCTTATGGGGGATGGTATTGGTCCTTGCTTGTTATATATGTATATATATGTTATTTATTAGTTAATAAGCATATCATTTCACGTCGATAGGTACGCTCTTGCCTTACTTTGATGCAGTTATTCGAATTCTATGATTTCTACGATTCCAGATATCTTTACTATTGATTTCTACTTATATTTGCTTATATTCGAGATGTTTCGGTTGCTTTGCATACTCGGTACAGTGGTGCGCCTTGAATTGAAATTATTTGCATTACTTACTTTGTAGGTACTCATGGGTGAGGAGGCGATCCCTCGTGATTCCGGCCAGCTCACAGAGTCGTCGGCTCTGCCAATTAGGAGCTTGATATTCCGAGAGGTGTAGTTCATTTTCTTTTGTTGTACGGTACGGGTAGGTAGGGAAAGGTGAGGGCCTGTCCCGACCATCTTGATATTCATAGAGGCTTGCAAATTGTGTATATATATCTCCTGTGGTTAATTGTGTCGGTCGTGTGGGACGTGTATACTGGTTTTAATTGTTTAGTGATGTTGATTGTGTTGGCGGAGTGTGGGCGGTATTCGAGATAGTTGTGGTGACCTTCTTAGGTCACGTAAATGTTGATGTTCCTCATATTGAGTTAGAGATAACTAGACATCATGGTGGCAATAGGGATGCATAGGTTCCTTTTTGATTGTGTCTGCAGTTGGCGATGTTACGGGACGGTGGCTATAGGCCCGGTGTGCGGAGAATTTGTATTTACGACGTTATATAGCCGTTGGTTCCAGAATCGAGATAGAGCCGGCCAGGGCACCGGATGTGCTTAGGCTCACCAGTTTCGCGCAGTCCGGGTCTACTAGGGCACCAGGTGCCAGTCATACCCCCGGGGAGGGCGTGACATGGTAGCTCTTTCTCTCTCTCGTCATCAATCATTGGAAGCA
This sequence comes from Datura stramonium, assembly GCA_018107945.1. Classification (NCBI taxonomy): domain Eukaryota; kingdom Viridiplantae; phylum Streptophyta; class Magnoliopsida; order Solanales; family Solanaceae; genus Datura; species Datura stramonium. The sequence continues at coordinate 113,287 of JACEIK010001087.1, forward strand.
CGGGTGGATGGATTGTAGCTACATCATGCGGATGGCTCCCGCACCTCATCTTGGAGTGCTGCTACCTCCGCATACCATCTTGCCCGGCTCGGGGCACCTATAAGCGTACAGGCGCTCATCCATACACCTCTCAAAAGCATCCAACCGGCCAAGTGCACTAAACTAGAGCGCCTCCAACTCCTTTGTAGCCGATAACTTTACTTTCTCCATTAATTCCTTAACTTGAAGAGGCATGTCTGCTGTTTTTCGTCTTTAGCCAACCGCCTATCCATGTTGGTTAGGAATTCTTGAGAAATAGTGACTAGAACGAGTGAAGAAGCATGAGATGGTGCAACAGTGGTGAGGTAGTGTGTAGATGAGGACTACGGAACCTCAACGAGGTGCGGGAATGTCGAGTTTCACGCTGGCCTCACTACCACTCTCTCTGGCCTCTGTGGGCTCACGCCATAAACTCGGTAAATAATGCGGCCTCGGTCTGCCACCGGCGCTCCAATGCCTCTTTTGCCAATAAAGTTGCTCCAACGGATGCGGCGGCGGCTCCTCGCTCTTGATATCGTGTTTGTCTCGTCTCTTATCAGCCGATATCGAACAGTCTTCACGGACACCACTCGTGATCAATCGATGGTAATTGTAACCTTTGACTCCTAATAGAGTCGATCAATGAGGCATGGAAAGGGAATGGTAGTGCTATCTTCTATCGCCCCTCTCAGAATCTCTTCAACAATATGTCACGGGAAGTTTATGGAATACCCCTCCATGATGCTCGTTACCGGTGCGGCTGTCGGGTGAAAGCACATTTTCATTGTTGGTCGGTACCAGCTGTGTCGGAACTAATAACCACACAGAATTACTTTTACATGGAAGTTCGGTGTGGCCTTTTTTATACGTGACTCGGTGCCATGCAACCACTCAACTAGCGAACCCACGTGTGGCAATGACGGCGTGACAGCCAAGTGTCTTGCCTAATGCGTTCCTCCTTTGTTTAGTTTCTTGATTTTGAATTTCTTGAGCTCGGACGATGCTGTGATCAAAATCGGGTTTGTGTTCATCGGGGCATGATAATCTAAGCCATAGACGGCTTAGAAATAGTCCTCTCAAAGATGTCTGCGGTGTCTCTGGACTTCAACCACCCAAGTCAATGTGGGCCTCTTCTTCCAATCTTGGCCTCCCAAGGTTAGGCGGCTAGTACGTGGCTCACGACCGAGCAGGCTGTAGCTCCCGAAGGCTCGATTAACCACCGAACCTATATCTCTTAAATAAAAGTAACGGCTCGGGAGAGTCCTTGAGCCTGTGGTGACCGATGCTGAGTTCCTCATAAATGCTCCTTTTCGATGGCCCTTTTCATTCGGAGTAATGTCCTTGTTGGCAAGGGCTCGCATGCCTGGACACACCATCGTCCCACCGGCCCCGGTTGATCCTTTGGATGTGTGTGAGGTCTTTGTCAGCTCATCATCCGTGTTCCTAATGGAAGTACGGGATTCATCTTGCCTTATACGCATTTGTCGCGGCTATGGTGCCCTTAGGGAAGTAGGTTTGTGGCCCTAACATTTTATTACGCTCGACTAGGTGGGTCTCTTGCAAGTGGAACAACATAATAAACCAGGGTTGTCAGATTTGTAGGGAATTGTTTCCTAGCCCTGGTGGATCTCCTCTCAAGCTTCTCTTCTAAAACTTCGTATTCCTCCACCCAGGCCACTCGACTCTTCGGAGGATGAGCTCATCCTAAGTTTGCGATATGAGGGTTGACTTTTCTCCAACTTTTTGTTTCTTGGCCGGATCCTTCTTTGGTGTACCTTTCGGTTCCATTGTACTGTGGAATAAAGGTTAGTATGCAAGATGAGATGAAATAAAATAAAATTTTAACTAGTTTTGCGAGACGGGGACGGGACTCAGCAGTCGTTGCCACTGGCCACCACTCGTGGGGTCACTCGTCATTTGCGGAGTTTTTTTATATTGTTGAACTAGTGGACTTAATGAATGGTCATGGCCAGTGTCGTTACTTGTGGCAACGACTCATTAGACCCGGTCGTGAGCTTCCATTGTTTACATATCCCATTTTCCCACTCGGATAAGCTACACAATAGTCATGAGGTGATACCGACAGATTATGTGGATCTTTGCCAAGAGTTTATTCTTTGGGTTTACGATAGTGGTGGCGTGTCATGTAATGACTCATTGGGCTTGCCACGAGTCATTATATGAGATGTCATCATCGATCTTATGCAAAATAACAATGCCATGTTCCATCAGCTAAATTTATAATACCACAAGTATAGATCATCATATTTATTAAAGGTCCCATGTTCAAATTCGCATACAAAGTCATGACACTAGAGTTTCATCCAAAACTCATGGTAGTGTTTGAATTCACAATTGTACACAAAAAAATGACGAGGTAAAGCTCCAAAATAATTGAATACTCACAAGTGTAAGAGTAGAGGAGGGGTTTTAACTTGAGATTGCGATTGAATGCGACAGCGAAGCGGACTTGGTGCGATCGTGAATGTGTGAGTGCTGTGTGAGATATTGAGTGCAATTGGATGTGTGGTTGTGATTTCTGCCCAGAAATGTGGAAGCAATTTTGGGGAGAAAAATGGAAATTTTTTTTTCTTAAAAGAATTGAGAATTCGAACTTGTGAGGTCGGTGGGATTATTTAAACGTGGATCGGGTCGGATGAGCATTTTTACTTAAAGTAAGCCACGACCCATGGCAGGATTTTAGATGAAGCCATGACTCGTTTGGCTCTTTTGTTAATTTAAACGGATCAAAAAATCTTACACAGGACCTAACGACTCACTAAATGACTCATGGTGGCACCCGATGGTCGTGTCATGAAGTCGTAGGCCACTGAACTCTGTTGGAACTGCGGTGGCTTCACTAGGGGACACTTGACGAATCGTTGGGTGTCCCACGATTTGTTAAGTCACTCATTGCATCTTTTTACAACTTTATTCCCTCTTTGATCAGTGGAGCTTAGCGAAAGACCCCACGATTCATTGTCATGACAACAACTACGTTTGGTCAACCGTTATCTACACTATTTTCTAAGCGTGACCACGATCCCACTTAATGAGTCGTTAGGTCGAGATGATGACTCATTACGTGATTTTGGCATCAACCCGACTCAAGTTTAGTTTTTGGTTTTCGACTTCAAATTTCTCATCATAATCACATGCACACATCAACACACGTGAACTCTATATTTATCTTACAATTACAACTTGGGTTGCCTCCCAAGAAGCGCTTGATTTAATGTCGCGGCACGACGCGAGTATTTTGATTACTCGAGACTTCACCAAAGAAGCACCTCCACAGGTTGCCTCTATGCAACTAGCTGAGTTGCTTTATCGCGTACGACGCAAGTCCACAGGTTACTCGAGATTTCACCCGAGCCTGAGATCCACTAGCTTTATTTCTTTGCTCTTCCCCAAATATTATTTCACCCGTTGACCATTTAATTTAAATAACTTTCCTTCATGGTTTTCTAGTTCAATTTCCCCATGGAGAATACTTGGATCACTCACAAAGGCCCCAACCATTTGGATTTCAACTTTGCAGAAGCAAAGCGAAGCCTAAATTCAAATAACACCATATCACCGGGCTAAACTCTCTCTCTTCTCAATCTTCGGTCATGCTAAATTTTCATCCTTAGTTTATAAATTTGAACTCTCATAGGATTTCAAAGGAAATTCATCTATCTCATTCAATGATCAAGCCTTAAGTTCGCGGCTTCACTCCGGTTCAAATTTGCTTCTTGAGTGTCCACATGGCTTTATGCTCAAGTTCAACCGGAAGATGACATGCTTTCTCATACACAAGCTGATATGGAGACATACCTATAGGAGTCTTGAATGCAGTCCGATAAGCCCATAAAACATCATCTAGATACCAATCTGTCAGGTTAGCATTCATAGTCTTAGCTAAGATGGTATTTATTTCCTAGTTGGAGACTTCAACTTGTCCACTAGATTGCGGATGATAGGGTGTTGCCATTTTTGTGTTTCACCCCATATTTCTCTAATAATCCCGAAACAGCGGATTCTGAAGTGCGAACTACATCGCTAATGATAGATCAAGGAGTTCTGACAAAAATATTACGCTTCAAGGAGATATTGACGCTCCTTCCTTCATTATTTGGAAGCACAATTGCCTCCACCCATTTTGAAACATAGTCCACAGCAAAAAGTATGTACTTCATCTCGTTTGAGCTCACAAATAGGCCCATTAAATCAATGCCCCACCACGTGAACAACTCAATGACAAGGATGGGAGTAGAGGAAGCTCATGCCTCCCTTGATATGCCTCCTTGCCTTTGGCATGCATCGAATGCCTTTGCAAAATCATGCGCATCTTGGTGAATGGTTGGCCAATAGTACCCACATTTCAAAATCTTGTGGGCTATGCTAATCTGGCACGTGGTGACCCCCAACGGGGGATGAGTGGAAGGCCTCCAATATGCTTAACATCTCTACCTCGGGCACGCATAACTAAACCACCCTATTAGCAAAAATACGGAATAAGTAGGGCGCATCCCCGGAAAAACTTTCGTACATCATACATGAGTGAAAATATAAGTTCTCCGGTACTACATCACTCACCAGATAATTAGAAAAGTATGCAAATCGTGGATGAGATCACGTGAAATTTTGCTAAAACTGTTAGCCGGGAATGCACCACCTATATGTCAAGATCATCTGAAAGCTATGCATCATCTTTTCCAATCTTGATAATGATCATACAGTTTCGATCCTTTGGTCCTTTACCTCGAACTCGAACTTTGCGGCAAGAGAACCCATCGAATCAACGTGGCTTGGCATCTTTCTTTTCCATCAGATATCTCAAAAGTTGCATGATGCAGTATGGACTATCACTTTAGTTCCAAGAAAATAAGCTTGAAACTTCTCGAATGTAAATACGACCGATAACAACTCTGTTCTATCACGAGTGTAATTTTTTTGAGATGCATTAAGAGCCTTGCTAGCATAATAAATAGGATGGAATATCTTTTCACACCTGCGAACCAACACGGTTTCACAAGACCACTCCGCTAGCATCACAAGTAACCTCAGATGTAAATACTAGTCATGTGCCACTATAATCGGGCGTGGTCAATCTCTCCTTTTAGGCATTCAAATGCCTTCGGACATGCCTCATCAAAAATAAACCTCACCTCTTTCTCAGGCGGTTACAAAGGATGTGCAATCTTTTGAGAAATCCTGGATGAATCTCCTGAAATCTGCATGACCCAAAAGCAGAACACGTTTCATCGAAATTGGAGGTGGTAGACTAGCAATTACTTAGTCTTGGCCATGTCCACCTCAATCCCTTTACAAGAAATCTTGTGCCTTAGCACTATACCTTCTTTGACCATGAAATGACACTTTTCCAATTAAGGAACCAAGTTGGTCTCATCTTCACATCTCTATGACACCTTGCTCAAATGAGCCAAAACGATCCTCGAAAGAATCACCCCATACCGAAAAGTCATCCATAAAGACTTCAATGGTGTCCTCCACCATGTTAGAAAATATGGATATCATGCAACACTGAAAAGTGGCGGGCGCATTACATAACCCAAAAGACATTCTCTTAAAAGCAAATGTTCCATATGGACAAGTGAGGAGTGGTTTTCTCTTGGTCTTCGGGGGCTATAAATATCGATTGTACCCGAATAACCATCAAGAAAAATAGTACCATCCTGCACTTTGCAAGTCGGTCTAGCATCGATCCATGAATGGCATAGAAAAGCGTCTTTATAGTGGTATTCAACTTTCTATAGTCCGCCACATACTCTCATGGGTGACTAGCACAGTGGACATAGCTCATTATTAGCATTTGGGACCACCGTGATTCCTCCTTTCTTTGGTACACAGCGAACTAGGCTCACCCATTTCTTTGGTGCTTAGCCAAGGGACCACCGCATCCAACCACTTGATAATTTCCTTCTTGACCACCTCTTGCATAGGTGGATTCAACCTACGCTAATGCTCAATGCTCGAAATACAATCTAGCTCTAAATTGGATCTTATGAGTGCAAATACCGGTACAGGATTCCAATAATTTCTGTAATGGTCCACCCAATGGCTTTTTTATATTTCTCTTCGGATGGAGACCAAGGCTCCACTTTCCATTCCTCCAAGTCGGGTTTGCAACAATGGCTAGGTAAGTGTTATCGGTCACTAAAAATACATATCGCAAGTGAGCTGAGGAGTGCTTTGAGCTCTTAATACCGGAGGCTCCTCAATAGGTAAACTGGCGGTGGGTTCACCTGATTAACACAGGTCAATATCAATATTCTTTGGAGCATAGATTTGTACTTGACCAATACCGGCAAGTGCATTTACAATCTCCTGCCCCATAAATCTCCTCCATACCCGGCATTCATCAACAACTGGCTGCTAAGTCCTCCAAAGTCACTAATTGCTCAATGGGCATAATTGGAAACTCGGGTTTCACAACATCAGTGCGAGACCACCCTCATGTCATTTGGATGCTTCATGGAGCGACATACATTAGTCACCTCCTCATTATTCAACCGAAATTTCGGTTATGCCGGTTTCATATCTATAAGAGAGCGTCCGAGTCGGCAGGAATGGTCGCCCCAAAAATAATGGGGACCTCAAATCAACCTCCACCAGTCCAGAATGACAAAATTGACGGGGAAATATAAAGGACTCTACCTTCTTAGAACATCATAGAGAATTCCATCGGAATTTTCACCGTACGATACGCTATCAAAAGCCGCGGTATAGTCGGTTTGGGTGTTTGTCAAGCCCAAGCTTGTTTGAACATTGATAACAATATCAAGTTAATATAGCACCTAGATCACATAGTACCTTAGAAAAATTAAAGGCTCCAATAGGTGCACGGTATGGTAAAGCTCGGGGTCTTCCTTTTCTTTGAACAAGAAGAGATGCTATTGCGCTACAATGGTGCAAATTATCAACAGTTTCAAATCTGAGTCCTCATTCTAGTGACAAGGTGCCTTCATGAATTTAGCATAGTCGGGCATGTGCTCCAAGTGCCTCGACTTATGGGATGTTCATAGATAATTGTTTCAACATGCAAATAGATTTATGATACTTCTCATCTTCGAACTTTTTCTTCAAACTCTGGGGGAAAAGGGAGGAGGTCTAGGAATAGGTGTGATCTTTTGCGGTACCTCCTTCTCCTTCTCTTTCGAATCCATGCTCCTTTGCATTACAAGGGCTTGATCTTCTCTGCGAATCATCAACCAAAGTATGATCCTTGGAATACGCCATCCCTATCATCAACAATCACTAAGGGCTCTGCTTGTCTCATCCAATCCTGGCAGGCTTTGGAGAATCAGCGTCGGCGTTCCCACTCCTAGTATTATTGCCATGCAATGATTGTTATTTTTGAATTTTGAGAGTGTGCCCTTACGCCTCACGGTTCATAGCAACGAGACACTTGATGGATGCTCCACGGTATCTCATGATGAGTCGTCAAGTTACCCCCTTGACTCGTTACATCATTCGTTGTCTTCCTGGGCATTCTTTAGAACTTTTCCTCCTAGTCTCCACATTGTCATAACAACTTCGTTACCGAGATATAACAAGTCATTCCTTCAAATTTTAGAATTTACCTGAGGTTCTTCTAGCCCCACTTAAAAACACATATACTCTTCTCACGACTCTAGGAATGAGTCATTCATTGGGAGCTTCATTCGTGACACGGGTAGCGGCCTATATTTGGGTCATTTTTTTGCCTTACTTTGCCCATTTCCCGTTCCGGACTGTTTTCTGCAAAACCCCAACACAAACACATCATATCTACATAAACATACACGAGGGTTCATAATTTCTTGGTTTTAAGCGTCAAATGTTGTAAAGTCACAACACGTCGGGCGTATATTAGGGTGATGAAGGACATGTACGAGGGAGCCAAGACTCGAGATGAGAGGTAGGATGAGACTCGGCACTTTTCAATTTTAATGGGACTACATCGGATTAGTCTTAGCCTATTTCTATTTGCCTTATTCTTGGATCATTAACACAACAAATTTAGGGGAGGTACCATGATATATGTTATTTAGAGGATGACATAGTTCTAATTGATGAGAAACACGTGAAGGGATTAATGCTAAAAGTTGGAGTTTTGGAGACAAACCTTGAAATCTAAAGGTTCAAGTTGAGTCGGTCTAAGATCGAATACTTAGAGTGCAAGTTCGGTGGTGATGCCATGAGCGCGTGATAGTGAGACCGGATACATGAGCTATTCTAAAAAAGTTATAAGTATCTTGGGTCTATTATTCAAGGTAATGGGGAGATTAACGAAGATGTCACTTACCGTATTAATACAGGACGGATAAAATGGAAGCTCGCATCTAGAGTCCCGTATGATAAGAAAGTTCCACCAAAACTTAAAGGCAAATTTCTGAGTGGTGGTCAGACCTACTATGTTGTATGAGTGGAGTGTTGTCTAGGTTAAAAACTCTAATGTTCAAAAGATGAGAAGTTGCGAGTGAGGATATTGCAATGGATGTGTGAGCATCTAGGAGAAATAAAATTAAAAATGAGGATATATCCGAGAAAAGGTGGGAGTAGCCACGGTGGTCGAAAATATGCATGAAAAGATTGAGATGATTTGTACATGCGAGAGGAGATGCTAGAAGGCCCTAATGGGAGGTGTGAAGGTTTTGAAGAAATTTGGTTTCAAGAGAGGTAGAGGCGGGCCGAAGAGACATTGGGGAGAGGTAATTAGACGGGATATAACGTAGTTGTAACCTGAAATATGACCCTAGATAGGAGTTTGTGAGGACATGAATTAGGGTAGTAGTTTAGCAGGGAGTAGAGCGTTGTTTAGCAAACCGCCCATACTAGTAGTAGTATTACTCCTATAATATTTTGCCCATAGATTTATGATATTATTTATTGTTCTTTGTACCTTGAATATCATAGTATTTTCACTCCTAGATGATGTTTTACATGCTTTATTTCATCCGTTATATCCTTTTGGATTACTTTGATTTATTTATCCTTGGCGAGTCTATCGGTAATAGCCTCTCTGTCTACGAGGTGGTAAGATACTGCATACCTGCTCTATCCTTTCAAGACCTTCGCACTTTGTGAGATTATACTTGGTATGTTATTTTTGTAAACTTTAGAATATTTCTTTCTTCGAAACTTTATGTCCAATCAAATAGTACCACATAAATTGAGACAAAAAGTATTAAATTAGATGCTCAAATTCTTTCACACTTATTTTCATGGAAAAGAAGTAGAGGTTTTACTTATTTTCTTGTGTTTGATATGTAAGAAAAAAATTTATCCTAAAAGCATTTGTATATAATTTAAATTAATACTATGGGAGATGACGGTAGGGATAATGGGATAGAATTCTGGGGTGGAGGAGAAGATGAGGTATGTTAGAGGATGGGGAGGATAATCAATGTGAAAGGCTACTAGTGGAATTTATTTTCCTACTTCATTAGGAAAGTCATTTTCTCATTTTTTTAAGAAACTTCTTTTCATAGAAAATATTTCTCATAGATTTTGACCAATCAAACATGGATAGTTCAAACACATTTTTCAGAACATACCATCATATCGAACACACACCTTAGTAATAAGTGAACTTCCCCATGAATTCATTCTAGCATAGACTTGGACCATGATATTTGGCTAAAAGTATACTATATTATCGCCTTATATTTTATGCATAATTATGTCATTACATCATTATCTTGGGTGTTTTGAGCTTATTACGAGTTTTATGTATGTAAAAAATGTATCAAATGAGTTTGGTCAAATGAAGGTAATTTTGGCTTGATTTGAAGTAAAGGAATGAATATTGAAGGATGAATAGACTCATATGAAATTCTTGCCTCCCGCGATCTTACGACAAGCAAGCGAAAGCGGGAGAAATTTTAAAGTTGGTCAGACTGGCCTATGGTCCTTGCTAGCGAGAATTTAGAACGAGCCAAGAAAAATTAACCTTGTGAATTTGAATGGAGTTATTTGATTTCGTACACATTCTAGGTCATATAAATATCCACATAAACGGTACTTTGGAGGGGTTGCTTGATATTTAGAACCAAGAACATGCGAGAGGCAAAACAATGGGAGTCGACTTAGAGTTTCCTTTTTTCCTTCGTATACTTTTCTGTTACATGAAATTCCTCTATGTTCTTAAGCAAATTATGAGTATCTAGATTCCTTATCTAAGGTTTTGATGGAACCTTTTATTGGATAATTCTTGTCTGTTTTAATATAATTAACACTTTGAATTTCTTTACTTGTTTAACTACATATTTATTTTAGTTGATTGAATGACATTAATTAAGCGTGCCTATTTGTGTAACATTGCTTCCGAAAAAGAATGAAAATTTAAGTCATTGTTGAATAATGTCACTCCTTAGGTTATATAGAGGAATAATCTTGCCAAGTTTTAAAGTAGGTTTAGAGAAAATGAAATTTTGACGTGGTCATAATGCGCAATGAGAAATTTCTAGCTAGAGTAGTTCGAGAGAATACATCTACTAAATTATCGTGATTGGTTGAGAAAGAATTGTAGCAAGTAGAGAGCTCATGATTTGTAAAGAATAAATCGAAAAAATTATAAATAACGTAGCCAGATGAATTTCGATAATTGAAAAAATCATATTTCGGGCCTCCTCAACCTTGTTCCAACTTCATCCTCTTCGAATTGATAAATTATTGCTTTAGTATTTTTGTTAGTTGAGTAGTTTAAAACAAAACTCATATTCTTTATAACTCAAAAATTATTCAAACATTTTCTCGGTGATGTTGAACAATTATACCTAATGTTAGCTCTATGCGAGATTTTGACTCCAAACTTAAAATTAGATCTCATTTGCGATGATAAGCTTATCTTTTGAGGATAAATTTTCGATAACAATCAGACTATCATCATTCTTGTTTACGCTTCATAGCTCGAATTGATTGAACAAGTGGAACAAATAACTAGCAAACAGAAGCATATGTGTATATGCAAACAATTAACATGAGAGACGTGATTGGAAATGGAAGCATGGATTTTATCTTGTTCCACCATTTTGGCTTTCATGATTGTAATTAGTGCTGCATTTGTTCAAGACCAAATTGTTTCTTTGCTGATGAAACAGAGATGGACCAAGCACCAATAATTTTGGGTCACAAAGTAGTGTCATATATCGTAATATCATTTTGGACCATCACGTCCATAAATCATGTTTTACTAGTTCCGGTAAACCAATTATTTATCATATTTTTCATGAGTTCTGTAAAATAAGAATTCATCATAACTTAACTACTTAACTAGTTTTACTTTGCCGGTCAATACATTTTTCAAGTAGCCAGAAAATGATGGCGAAATATTTGATACACATAGACATACAAGACATATAATCAGTGAATTTAACTGACATAACATGATCTTTCAACACAGCATAAATATAGAAGTGAAAAAAATCACGAATTCAAGAAAATAGTAAAAATTTGAACCCATCTATGATATATTAAAAGTGTGAAGACCCTTTGAAATGTTGATTGAACTTTTTGCCTTTCATTAAAAGATTCAACTTTAGACAAAATTATCATTTACTATTTTTACACAATTATTATTTAAATTTATTATTTTTAATTGTTACATCATCTTATTTAATCATATTAGGTTTTATATTTGTGGTCTAACTCTATTTATGGTGTAAACCTAAAAAAATAAAAATATTTTTAATTATTACTATTAAAAAATTACTTTCAATATATATATGTGGTGTATTTTATTTTATTAAATTTTGTACTTGTGGCATAACTCTATTTATAGTGTAAACCTTAAAAAAATAATTAAAGTAGTTAATTTTATTTTTAATCAACAATTAATGTTTAACTTTATAATAAAAAAATATTGACTTATTGAATTTTTTATAGTATGTTTTTGTTTCCCTTTTTTGATTATTTTTTTTCCTTTTTCGTAGTTACGAAAATATTTTTCCTTTTGATTGTAATATTTTTAATACTTTTATACTCTCAAAATCCTTTTAAATTTATAAATCCTTCTGCTTCTATAAAAAAAAATTTATAATTACATAATTATATATTTTTTATTTTTTTTATTTTTTTTATTTTTTTTAGTTTTTATAATTAATTTCTTATTATATTTTTGGGTTAATTTATCTTTTTTTTTTTATGTTATGATTTTGTTATATTGTGGATTTAAGAAAAATAATAATAATTGTTATGTCGCTCAAGTTGTTTATATTCAAATAATTTTGGATTAGTTTGTCCTCTTTAGTTGAGACTAACATTAGATACTATGTTATCTCCTTTCATTAAGTCTTATATTGATATTATGTGATTTAAAATTTGTCTTTTGTAATTGGCATTCTTCATCTACTCATACATTCAAAAATTTCATCTATTCAAGTAAAATAATCTCTTCATCTCATAAAATAACTTTTTTTTATAAAATTATAAATTAATTTTAATTAAATTACATGTTTTTTTTGTTTTTTTAATTTTTTCTTTTTTTAAGTTTGAACTTCAAAATGAAATCATACCAATTAACAACTTGTACGATACGATTCTTGTGGATCATAAAATTCTTAGTAATTGGAGTTGGATTAGTAAAGAGTATAAGAAACAAGAGGCACTCAAATGACTATAACATTAGTTGTGAAGAGGTAATAATTCTTTTTCATATCACACATTTTATATTTTTATATTTTTACATGTATGTTTGAGTTCTTATATATTTTTATTAAATTTTATATATTTTATATTTTAATATATATATATGTGTGATTTTTGACCATTAAAATTTAACTTTTTACATGGCACAAAGTTCATGCTATACTTTTTAATAATTATATTGAAAGTGAAAAAAATGACAAAAAGATAAATTCGTTACACATCATAAACGGACGCATTAATAGTGTTAATCTAGTTTTGTATCAATGAACTAAGATATTGATGTTGGATTAACCGACAATATTATAGTTGAGGAACACAACAATCACTTTTCTACTATTACTTTTTCAAACAATTTGTTTCGTTTGAAGATGCAATACAATCTTTCGATGAAACAATCTTTGATAATTTCTTTAGATTTCATTAATTAATCTAATATTCAATATATGCATAATATTTTACTCCTATTTACTTAACAAAATAATTTATAAATATACTTGACATCTTTGTGAGTTCTAAGATCTTCAAATGTGAAGGCTCTTAGTAATGTTGATTGAACGTTTTATCCTTTTTTAAAAACATCACTATAGACAAAAATTTCATTTACTATTTTTCTTAAATAATTATCCTAATGTTTAGGAGTTTGAAGTTAGTTAAATTATAGGTATTAAATTTTTACTTATTTGTAAAAGATAAGAACTCCTAATATTTAGTATTTTAAGGTTGATTAAAAATTTTCTTCTTAAATCTTTCCTTATTTGAACTATATTAAAAGTCCCAACATTTAAAATTTTAAAATTAATCATAATTTTCTTAACTTATATTAATCCTTTATTTGTTAAACTAACTAGTATCTATCACAAATTTTCAACTAACGGTTAAAATAAATAAATTAAAAGAGTGTAATTTTATTATGTATTAATACGTTGAATTCCTTCTTTTCTTTTTTAAAATTGTACAATTGAAAAAAAAAAAATAACGTACTTTAAATTATTTCAATTAATCAAGGGCTCTTGTTATTCACACTCTTTAGTTAAATCTACATTTTTTTCTAATTTTAATTTATATGAAGGTGTTAGAGTAGACACATAGATTAAGACCCAGAGAAAAATAGAAGTGAAATCATCTCATAAAATTTTTTAATTTTAATTAAATTACATGTTTTTTTTGTTTTTTTAAAAAATTAAAAGGTCAAAAATACCCCTCTACTTTTCGTCTATTAGTTAATTTGTCCCTCGTTATACTACGGGTCAAATTTACCCTCGCGTTAATAAAGTTTGCTTAAATATCCATTTTCTAACAATTTTCTACCGTGGCAATTTTAAATCTCATTGGCACAGCATTTAGATAAGGTGGATGTCACGTGGCATGCCACCCTTAACACCATATTTTATTTCTTTTTCATTTCAATGTTTTTTCTTTTTTCTTTCTTCTTATATTTTTTTCTCTCTTGCTAACTTTCCTTCTTAATAAATAAGAATTTGACTATTGTACTTTTTCCTCTATTGTTTTCTTAATTTCTTCTTCGAAAACTAGTTCATTTTGAAGCTCTTTTTCCACCTCCTTGGTTAGGCGGGGTGACAGTGAGTCAGAGAACTCGAGATAAAGCTTTTTGCTCAAGATTTAGGAGTTCTTCAACTTTGTTTCTCTCATTCTTAAATGAAGAAGATTCAGGAATATAATTTTTCCTTATTGATTTTCATCTTCGGTTTTCTCCGACCTTGAAGTAAGCAGTTTTGCTGACAGTGCGGTTCAAATTGGGCGGTGGATTCCTTTTCGACATAGGACATTAGAGGCGACAACCTCTTGAGTTGTCTCTGTCATACATTATTAATCGAGAAGTTGATTTCTTGATTTCTTTGATCACTTATTTTTTAATTTTCGGTGAGCGAAAACACGAGAATACAAAGACAATTAAAAAATAAAGATTTATAAAGGGATAAACAATGAATTTTGAGAAGTAGGTATGAAGTTATGGAGGAAGATGGTGAGATTTTGATAAGTGGGTATGAAGTTGTGGAAGAAGATGGTGAGATTTTGAGAGAAAACTAAAAATAGTGATAATGAAGGGTATGTTATGCGAGGAAGGACAGGGGATGGGGTAAGGATAGATTATGTATTGAAATAGTCATATGAAGAGGAAAGAGAGAAAAAGTTAAAGGAAAAAAGAAAAATATAAAATTTTGAAAATCATAAAATAAATAAATGCAGTGCGAGGTGGCATGCCACGTGGCATCCACCTCATTGAAATGTCAGGCCACATAGATTTAAAATTTTCATGATGGAAAACCGTTAAAAAATGGATATTTGAGCATACTTTATTGATGAGGGTAAAATTGGCCTTATAGTATAACGAGGGACAAACTTAACAAATAAGCAGTAGAGGAATTATTTTGACCTTTTACAATATTTAAGGTACAAAAAACTCATAGCAAACTATCATTCACTTTTTTTACCCTTTTAAAAATAGAGTTTTATTTTCACTAATTTTGATGAGTCTTTCTTAAGTTGGATAATCAACTACAAAAAAAAAAATAATTCGTTTGCGATATGATATCAATTTATTATTTTCAAAACATGTCGGTAATAACTCTGATCACAGTCTCCAAGTGCTAAGCTGTTTAAATGAATAACTTATCTTAGTAAATGCTAATATTTATATTAATTAAATATTAATATATTAATAATTAATAATATGCAATTTTTGTAATAATTAACATGAAATATACATATAATGCAAGCATTTAAGTGTTCGCGTGAATGATATTTCACCTTTTTCAATCAAGTGCAATTTCTATGACGTTTTATTTATTAAAACAAGTATTATGAAAAACTAAGGGAAAGAACCAGCTGGATTAGATCAAACAATTAAAATAATCATTTATCAACTTCAAATCTATAATTTTCTTTCTAAATTCTTATAATGTTATACAAACACATTTTTAAATATTATTTATGTTATTTTAAAAAAATTATTCTCATTAATACGAGAGACACTTGCGAGACGCGTACACTAAAACTACTAATTTGAAAAAAGAAACGGGCTTTATTAGTAATATAGAAGGTTAATCTTATTAAATTTAAATCTTAGATCTGACTCCATTAATGTAAAATCACTACAACTCTTCCACTTATAATTGTACAACTATTTGGGCCCAGATGTTAAAATGTAACACATAAACTATAACAAAAATTATATAATTTAAGAAAACGTTCCCTCATTTATTTTTATGGGTATAAATACGAATTTATCGGTTAGGCATATTGAAGGCGACATATGGTAACAAAAACGGAGTCGGACATAACTATGCAAATGCGACACGGACACAATGTCTAGACATGACCGATGGAGTTGACCTATTCATTGAAGATTTAGGCGTATTATGAAGATCTACGATCATATCATGCACTCATCGCTTCGGAGTTGCGTGATCATGAATATAATTGTGGCCCGATCAAGATAAACTCAAAAAGTGCACCATTTCTAAAAAATTCGAGATCCTATTTACTTGAGTTATATAAATCTACACATAACATAAATAATAAATACTTGAAAAATGGATCATTGGCAGGTGTGGGAGGGGCGGGGAAGTGTTTGGAACTTCAGCAAAGCATTATCTAGGGTTTATCTTTAAATATATCCCTATTCCTCACTTATATTCTATCAAAATTTTTTTCACGATTCACTAGTATCACTCACAGGATTACGTAACTAAAAAGCTCTCAAATCTCACTCAATACTTGCTTACAATGATGTTCTTTGGCTGGACAGCCCGCACGCCGGAGAACAAGCTAATAATATTTGTTATTTTTGTCTTGTCAATTCAATTTCTATAATTCATTGCTTTCATTCATTATTTTAATCATGTTTCTCAAGCAATTTTATATTAATAATTTTATTATTTGATCATATCAATTTGCATGTCTTTGACCCACATTAACAAATTTAATATTTACTTTAAGTCACCAATTTAGGGGTAAATAATACCCACCGCGGGGCCACGGCAATTGCAAAGTTGTTTTGACTTATTTCTTACTTTTTGTTAACTTTCTCAGATATGTTTCAAGAGAAATTATCATCATGCGACATTGAAAGAAACACTCAATTGAATGACAACCAAGTTAATGACAAAATCTTGAACACAGAAGGGTTTGATGGCACCCACTCGATTTCACAAGGACGTCTTTGCGGTTGTACAAGCCGGGAGTTATGACCCTACTAGGATCCCTATTCACAAAGGAGGTCAAGATTATTTCAGGGGAAAGGGATTTGTACCTTTAATGATAAATAGAATTACTATGGAATTCGACGGGAAAGACTAGAATATCACACTCAATGAGGAAGATAGGGATGCACCAAGCCACTCAGGATATACGCCCAGGGATGAAAGGGCAAGTTGAACCTCAAGGTCTTGGTGAAGCTCCGTAATTCTAGCATAACAAGCGATGGGTTAACTTCATGCTTTTCAAGCAATGTGAATTAAGGACTCGGTGCCACTAATATGTTTGCTAATCGGGGAACCCCGGGAAACATTTAAACAAATTTCAGTGTTGAAGATAGGTTGGACAATGATAGAGCTAAGGTTCCAGGACTAGGATTATGCAAAGAAAAGTGGATCCATTGAGAATATCTTGTAAGTATGTGAAGGAAATTATGTCACGCTCGACTGGGGTGCGGCTTGGCCCCTAGTCACCGATGTCATTATTGACCCGAGAGAACCTCGAACATGGCGTAGATATGATCACTTATCTACCATGAGAAAATAAATATAAACCAAATCTTTAGAGAGGAAAATTATTATGCATAAGAAAATTTCATTTTTTAAAGATAAAATCATCATTTGACTTCATAAGTGACTTTGAGGTCAAAACAAAATGTATTACATAAGAACATACTAGAGCGGATAATCTATGCAACCTTTAATATGACATGACTAACTATTTTTCTAGGACAAGGCACCTAACTTACCTCTAGAAAAACTAACCCAAACCTACGGAAGTTTGTACTAATGGTGGTGTATACGGTTAAATTTTATTAAATTTAAATCCGTAAGAAATTTTTGGATTATTTTAAATTCAATATATATTAATTCAAATAAATACTATAAATTAATATAATTGGATTAATCATTTAAGTTCAATAAATATGGATATAATTAATGATCTAATTTTATTGGGTTAATCCATCAAATTGGGCTACAAAATGATAAACCCATTTTAAGGAGCCCAAGATGTCATCTTCCTAGAAGGCCCAAATTGGTGCCACATGTCAAATGACGTGTCACGCCAGTCAAATGAAATTTCCAATAGGATCATGTCACATGTAAAAATGACACAACATGCCTACTCAAATCAAATGCCAATGAAAATGCGCCACGTATATAAATGACATGTTTCGACCAATCAAATATCGACACATCAACTTAAATCTGATTGGTTGAAAGAAATTCGTCTTTATCGCAATTCTTCCATCCTACAGCTATAAATGGAGTTCATAATTCAAAAAAAAGGGACCGAATTCCAACAGCACAAAAAGCCCGGAGAGAGCTCGTAGATCAAACAACGTAGATTTCTCTACAAGCTATAAGCATTCAAGTACTCAGTTTTTCTCTACAAGTTTCATAGATCAAGACGAGGTTCAGAACAAGCTTCAAGATCTTGAATTTAAAGCACGAATCAAGATCGAGACCACCGGATTCAAGATCAAGTTCAAAAAGCCTCTTGAATTCAAGTACAAGTTAAGATCAAATCCATCAAATTTAAGATCAATCTCAAAGTCCTTGAATTTATATTTGAAAGAGGAAGAATCGAGGATTTATAGAGATTGTGACACTCATATTCATAATAAATACTACGATTGTTGCGATATTTTTCTGTCTTGATTATTATTTTCTCGGCGCGAGATTTTGTTGTCTACAAAATTGGCACGTCGATGGGACGATCTCTACCTCTCATCTCATCTTTTCAATCTCCAAAGATCAAGAACATCGAAATATCGAAATGGCTTCCAAAGTTATCAATTCAGCTTCTCCAAGATTGTTAGCTCAGGTCTATGCAGGGTGGAAGGCATCATAATATTACTTTTAGTATTGGATAATCACGAGAAGCAAAAACAATCATGCTAAGGACAACCAGCACTCAGTGCAGTCTGCATCAACCCAGTCTGCTGAGATCTTCATCGCCAAAGGAGAAAGATCCTCTACCAACACATCAAAGAAGAAGGCAATGTTGTTGAGAGAATCAAGATGAGCGCTCACGCGGCCTTTACGGATCAAGAACTCTTCTACGAAGGGAGATGATAATACTTCAAGCGGTGGGTCTTCTCCACTCACACCATATAAGGTGAGTCGAGTCAAAGATCAATTTATGTGATAATCATACTATTCTCCAACATCCCCAACAATCATACAAAGCTATGGTAATCGATGCTTCATCTATGGAGGAGCAACTAGCGAACTTGACCAAGATGGTGAAGGCGACCAAGTATGTGCAAATCAAGATGCTCGGATTGAGAAAATTGATGTGCAGGTGGAGCGGCCTAGTGGAGGGAGAGTCTAGTCATGCACTGGAAAGGCTCAGGTTCAAGCTTGAAGCGCCCGCAAAACATGCATCACCCACCAAGGAAATTCCAGTTTCTTACGAAGGGATGATTCCTTGGACCGATTGATAGGATGGATTGAGGATGTGACCCTCAAACACGTAGGAAGGAAAATAAGAAAGCCCCGTGCATTGGCTACTCTAGCTTCCTTTGCTCTTGCCGGATCAAGCACAAGTTGCACTACGCCAAAAAATGGGTAATACCACCACTAAGTGAGGATGAATATATAGAAAATAAGTTTGAGAACCTCGTCGCTGTCTCCGAAGAGGTGAAGGAAATTTAGCGACAATCCATTATTGATTATTTGTGTTATGAAATTTTGCAAGACAATTCGGGGGAAGAAGAATTTGAAATCCGCCTTTGTGCACCCGCTTCCTTTACTATAAGATACATTATATAGAAGATCATTTGAGGAGTACTCTTGTGATGTTTGGGGGAGAAGAGCGTCCCAAGCATTCCTGAAGCACATTCGGGAGTATGTGGGTCGCATCAATGCGGACAGCTTCACTTTCACATAAAAAGGATGGGATATTCTTACGGCCAACAATGGTGAGAGATTGCTTGGACTACGCCGAAGGTGCAAGGCTTTCGGTTTCATGAAAATTTCATACATCAACCACCAGTATTACACTAGGTGTCGCATCTTGGCCATTTGATTCATGAGAGGATTGGATATCGTTGATCAAAGTTCTTTGAAATATTTTGGTGGACACTTGTACATTTTAGCACATGAGTCAACCTCCCAAATGGGCCAAAGTTGTCGCTCTTAAAGAAGTAAAGAAGAGAATATTTGCAAATTTCATCGTCAATATCATCTACCATTTTGGCATTCTCAGTATTCCATAATAACCCAGAGATAATGGTAGGCCATTTGATAACAAGTTGATGAATAAGAATTTGTGAGATTTTTTGGTTTCAAACGCGTAAATCTTCTATGTATCATGCTTCCGCCAATGGGTCACAGCTAGGAAGCATTTAATAAGACTTTGTGCAACTTGTTGAAATGTCGTCTCCAAGTCCCAACGAGATTGGCTTTATGACAGGATGGAAGAAGCTCTGTGGGCATATAGGACGACTCACCGCACACCAACACAAGCGACACCATGCTCCTGCTTATGGAGTTGAAACGGAGTCCTTTACCATGGCGCCAAATACCTTCTTTAAGGCTTGCTATTCGGGAAGGGCTCAGCGAAGAAAGAAATGCTCGATTACGCTTGCGAGAGTTAGAAGCACTTGATGAAAAGAGGCGGAAGATCAACAAAATTTGCAGATGCTATCAAGGCTCATTTATCTCGTACTTTCAACAAAAGGTTAAGCAGAGATCACTTTCAAGTAGGAAGGTAAGTCTTGGCCGTAGAGGCCTATCATCACTTCTCGCCAAGTGCAGGGAAAATTCACCTCAAAGTGGGAGTGGACCGTATGTCATACAAGAAGCATATTCAAGTGAACTTACAAGCTCGTTGATGTAGATGGCGTGAGGATTGTCCTATTAACGCAAAGTTCTTAAAAGATACTATCCTTGAAGTTAGACAACGCTCCTTAAGGCACGAGCATAAACTGCACTGTCACTCATGGCCCGTAAGAGTATAAGCGTACGACTTTATTATTAAAAACAAAAAAAAAATAAAATAGGTCCTCTAGATTGAAAACCTCACTTAAGAGGAGATCTAGGAAAAAATTAGGACATTAAAAAAAACACTCTTAAAGGCATGAGCATAATGCATGTCACTCCTGGCCCCAAGATTATAAATTGTGCACGACTTTATTATTTTACAAAAAAGTCCGCTAGATCGACAACCCCGCAAGAGGCGATCTAGGCAAAAATTAGGACATAAAAAAAGGATTCTCTTTATGAACTACGGAATGACTTGATCCTCTTCACTGAGGTACGCGGGCGGCTTAGAGTTTTATTCTAAGTTCAGTCACATGAGTTTAAAAAAGATATATCACTCCAAGGGATGTTCAAGAGAAAAGTGATGAGATAAAGTTCATCTGATCAACAAACGGAGATTTGCCCCATTATATTGAACCATCAAGATTTGATAGAAAGTGAATCTCAAATAAAAAAGAACCCTTTGTAGATATAATCTCTTGTTTTCTTCTTGATTATAACCAAAGTCCTAAAGCGTGGATGAAATTCATCTGTACTCGCTAGCAAGTAGGTTTCTTCAAAAGTATAACCAATGTCCTAAGTGCGGATGAAATTCATCCTGTACCACGCCTTAGGCCGGTTTCTTCCGAAAGAAATAACCAAAGTCCTAAGCGGTTGAAATTCAGCGTACTACGCCTTAGGCGGTTTCTTCAAAAGAATAACCAAAGTCTAAAAGTGTGGATAAAATTCATCGTACTACGCCTTAGGCTGGTTTCTTCAAAAAGAATAACCAAAGTCTAAAGCGCGGATGAAGGTAATCTGTACTACGCCTTAAGTAGGTTTCTTCAAAAGAATAACCAAAATCTTAAACACGGATGAAACTCATCTTTGTACAATGCCTTAAGGCGAGATGTCTTTGAAGAGGAAAAATATGCAACTCCATCGGTAATGGATATTCCGGAAACATTAATACGCATTGAGCTAGAATATGTCCTTCGATCCTGAGAAAAAAAATGAGAGAAAAAGGTAATATAAGAAAATACAAATCGAAGAAAGATTATTACCCGTCAAGACGTTTCAGATTTGAAAGTGGATTTCAAGATAGAGCTTAGACCAACTCGATTAGATTTGAGATAAGATCTTTGAGTGAAAATAAAAACTCTTAAATTCGACTCTTGGAAATTAGAACGTTTTCAATTTCATCGTTTCTACATCAAGAAATAGAAGTTTTTAGCTGGAACCTCGCAGATCTAAAATTTTCAGCATGATAATTTACAGCCAACTTCAAAATATTATGCGAGAATAATATCGAAGGAGTTTAATTTTGAAATTAGACTATATTGTAGATAAAGAAGTCTAGTTTTTGATAAATTAACAGATCATGATTTTGATATTCCTATAATAAAATATAAATTTTCTACTACAAGCATGCCGAGGAGTTTGTGAAAAAGTGACGATTCGAACATGGCCGAATTTTTAAGTCAACTTCAAAAAATTATGCAGAAAAATAATTAAGGATTTTTTTTTAAAATTCAGCTATATTGTAGATATAGAAGTCTAGTTCCTGAAAAATCAAATGGATCATGATTTTGATATTCCTACAATAAGATATGAATTTTTTTACTACAAGCATGCGAGGCGTGAAAAAGTGACGATTCGAGCATGACAAATTTTTAAGTAAACTTCAAAAATTTATGCAGAATAATACTGAAGTTTTTTAATTCTGAAATTCGTCTATATTGTATATATAGAAGTCTATTTTCTGAAAAATCAAACGGATCATGATTTCGATATTCCTACAATGAGATATGAATTTTCTACCACACATGTGTTGAGTTTGTAGAAAAAAATTGAAAATTAAAGAAGAAGAAGAAAATTGCACGGTATTATGATTAACTTGCAACAACATAACGTAGTGCAAAATAATTAAGAGCACATCTCTTTTATAGAGTGTTTCAAGGGGTAAGAAAGTAGTGTGCCATTTTAGTTGGAGTTGTAAAGTATCCTAATGAAATTGAATTGAAAAAGCCAAGGCTTTTTGTGCAATTCTTCTTGGATACAATTTTACGGAAATTAGGAGTGGCAATCCTTCTTGGATACAAATTTAATCCATATCACTTCTAGAAAGTGACAATCCTTCTTGGATACAAATTCAATCCGCATTACTTCTGAGAAAGTGGCAATTTCTTCTTAGGAGTAGAAAATCCAATCCATAGTGAAGTCTAAGGAATTTTGTCACTAAATGCGTAGTGACGGAGAGAGTTACTAAATTTTGCTCATTTCATCGTGATATGATGTAAACAATAATTCAATGTAAATACATTGAATGTATGATAATTAATCTAAAAAAATAAAAAAAAACACTATAAATTAAAATTTTCAAAAATTAAAAATATTAAAAAAATCAAAAAAGATAAAAAAATTAAAAAAATTAAAAAAATTAAAAAAATTATGAATTAATATAATTGGATTAATCATTTGAGTCAATAAATATGGATTTAATTAATGGTCCAATTTTATTGGGTTAATCCATCAAATTGGGCTACAAATGATAAACCCATTTTAAGGAGCCCAAGATGTCATCTTCCTAGAGGCCCAAATTGGTGCCACATGTCAAATGACGTGTCACGCCAAGTCAAATGAAATTTCCAATAGGATCATGTCACATGTAAAAATGACACAACATGCCTACTCAAATCAAATGCCAATGAAAATGCGCCACGTATATAAATGACATGTTTCGACCAATCAAATATCGACACATCAACTTAAATCTGATTGGTTGAAAGAAATTCGTCTTTATCGCAATTCTTCCATCCTACAACTATAAATGGAGGTCTCATAATTCAAAAAGGAATGGAATTCCAACAGCAAGCCGAGAGAGAGCTCTCGTGAAATACGCATATTTCTCTACAAGCTATAAGCATTCAAGTACTCTAGTTTTTCTCTACAAGATTCAGAGATCAAGACGAAGTTTCAAGATCAAGCTTCAAGCTCTTAAATTTAACACGAATCAAGATCGAGACCACCGAGATTCAAGATCAAGGTCAAAATCCCTTGAATTCAGTACAAGTCAATATCAAATCCATCAAATTCAAGATCAAGCTCAAAGCCCTTGAATTTATATTTGAAAGGAAGAATGGAAGGATTTATCGAGATTGTGACACTCATATTCATAATAAATACTACGATTATTGCGATATTTTTCTCTCTTGATTATTATTTTCTCGGCGCGAGATTTTATTGTCTATAGGTGGAATTGGGTCTGATCGACTAGGCTTGTATCATGAAACAATACAACATAGAGTATGCGGTCGATTACTTGATATACGTGTGTGCACGATAAGTAAAACATGCTAAGTAAATATTAACTTAAATCATGTACATAAACATAAATCATAAGATCATGAGAGTAAGATGCATGTTGAAATGCGAATTTGAGACATATATAGTCATAAATTTGAATAGAATGACTTAGAGCTAAAAATAGAAATCATATGACTTGTCACAAATGAAATCATAAGTAAAAGCATAAAGGCGATCATTGGGTCAAACACACTTTAAAAATATAATATCATAAGTCATGAACATGAATAGTGAAATCATGAGGAATAATGGGGAGACTCATCATAACCGACACCATCAATAATAAGAATACGTGATGCCCCAACTATCATGCTCAAGTGGGTAGAGTCGTCCAAACCTTGCCAGGGCTAAGAATGCTACCATGATATCGATATTAAGATAAAGGCCCCTTGCGGGCGGGGAAAACTTTCTTGAGAGGTCCCAAATAAATATGAAACCTACGTTGGCATGTCAGTTACCGAGATCGGGGAACTTTGGAACCCCAAGCCTACTTAGGCTAGATACTACTCCCAAAAACATGCACAGGGCTCCCATCGATTTTCAATGAAGAAACATTATAATACATGCATAATATAAATATATGAACATAAGTCTTGACTCCAAACCATATCATAAATTGTAATGGGAGTCTTGACTCCAAAACATATGATAAGATGATCTCTTATTAGCCTTAACAAATCATGTAAACATGCTGCTGTGTGGGCTTTCCTGAATCTAAAAATCATACTTAAAATGAACTTCATAAGTCAAAATTACGTATTCATACATAGGTAATTTATAAACATTCATTCCTGCTAGATATTTTATTATACTTGAAATGATGAATGATAAATTGGACTTCTCATGAAACTTGCATAATAGGGCATAGATTTTCTAAATTTGAAATCATGAATCTATAATCAAAATGTATATAAAATTTTCCTATAAATCTTAATATATGCTTTGGAACATGAGAGAATTGACCCATAGACATATCATAAAGAAATTCTATGGAATTGGGTTAAAACCCCTACAAGATCATAAACTTGAATTAGGACTTGAATTCATGAACTTGAGGAGAAATTTGGGCATGGGAGTGAAAGGAAACTCTCATTATTAGCCCTATATAGTAGGTAAGCGATTCTCAACTTGTCTTTAAAATTTCAAGAGAAGTCGAGGGAAAATTGATAGAACTTCTAGATTGATCTTCCAAGGGAATTCAAAAAACTTTGCATGCATGGGAAAGCCCAATGACTTGACATAGGAAATTTGAACTCTCAAAAAAATCCTTTCATAGCTTAAAATGACAGTTTAGGACTTAGGAGCTTAGGTTTTTGTGAAAATACCCTTAATGATTTAGCGAAAAAGCCCTTAGCTGCCAGGTTGCTACGACCCGTATCAAAAGTAGTACAATCCTCCTATGACTCATGGTTAGCTCCCGTAACTATCCATTCAAATTTTCTATAACTTTTATAAGGATTTCCTAAATCTACCACGACTCATAGTTTCTTGCATCACAGGTCGTACGGTACTCATAGGATCGGCACTTGAAAAATCCCATGACACGCTAAGAATCGACAATGTGTCGTACCCACACACCATAGCTCGTGGTGGGAAGTCATGGTTGGGAGGGTGAACATGGTTTCCCACCATAGGTCATCCTATGACCTCTACAACCCCCTTACGGCTTGTACAATGAGTTGTGCGAGAGAAACTTTTAGATTTATATTTGAAACATGCTTCAAATCTCGAATCTAGTCATAGGAACTTTTATGGTATTGTGTCCCCCTTGGGAGCATTCGTCCTCAAATGTGGATTAAGCATGTTGAAAGATTGTGGAAAAGGACTCCAATCAAAATGCGAACATCTAGGCGAGCGCCGGTGTGATTCCTCTGGACCGAAATACAAAGTAGGCCCAATTCATGAATCATACATACATTCTAAAACATGAAAGAATTTTGAGAGACATAATTTGATATGAAACTAAATAGAATACTAAGGAGGAAATTGATACCTCATGCTAGAATTGAGTCAGAAGGGAAAAGATGTGGGTATCTAGCCATTATATCTTCTTTGGCTTCCCGTAGTTCCCTTAACAAAGTGATTCCTCCCGCAAAGCCTTCACCAAAGCTACTTTCTTGTTTCACAACTTCGAACATGGCGATCAAAGATCTCAGCCCCGGAACCTCCTCATAGATAAGGCTATCCTCCATCCTATGATCTCACGGAACAGCCAGGTCGGGTTACCAATGCACTTCTT
Source organism: Datura stramonium (assembly GCA_018107945.1). Taxonomy (NCBI): domain Eukaryota; kingdom Viridiplantae; phylum Streptophyta; class Magnoliopsida; order Solanales; family Solanaceae; genus Datura; species Datura stramonium. The sequence continues at coordinate 139,732 of JACEIK010001087.1, forward strand.
TAATAGAGATATGAAAAACTGAATGCACGGAGCTAACTCGCTCGTAGCTCCAACTTATACGCCACTTTGCCAACTCATCTTAGAATTCTATAAGGACCAATGTATCGGGGAATACGTTTCCCTTTCTTTAGAACCTCATAACTCCATTCTTGGGAGACACCTTTAAAACACCCAATTATCCACTTCAAACTCAAGCTATCTCCGTCTAATATCCACATAGTTTCGACAACTCTTGTATAGTTTTTATCTTATCTCTAATAAGCTAGACTTTCCCCATGGCCTCATGAATTGAATCTTGCCCTATCATTGTAGCCTCGCCTACTTCAAACTAGTCCAATAGGTGATCTACACCTTCACCCATAAGAGCCTCAAATGGAGCCATCGAATGTTGGAGTGTGCGTCACTTCCCTTCCTTGGCAAAGCCAAACTCAGCCAAGAGGCACATGATAATCCTAACTACCATTGAAATCAATCACACAAGCTCTCAACATGTCCTCAAGAGTCACGAATGGTTAGCTCAACTTGAACATCTTTTACGCCCAGGTGAAAAGTCATACTAAGCTTGATCAGTACCAAGTCCCATACGACGATATCCAAAAGCTTGTGAGGAATTGACGGGTACCTTTATTTGAGATGATGGACAAGGGAATTCTATGCAATTGAACTAACTCCCGAATGTACAATCTAGCATAGTCCTTAGTAGAATCGGTAGTCTTGTGGTAGGAAATATACTCTTTTCAGTCAAGCTTTGTTACCACAACACCCAAATAAAGTCATACTATCGACGTATGCGAGGCAATCCTTGATAAAGTCCATATTGATCTCTTCCACTTCCAAGTAGGGATACTAATGTCTTGTAGCATACACCCAAGTCTCACGATGCTCAGGTGACTTGTTGACAATTTGGACACTTAGCCACAAACTCTTCAATGTCCTTCTTCATGCCATTCCACAAAGATCTCCCATAAGTCCTGATACATCTTTTTGGCACCTAAGTGGATAGAATATCGAGAGCCATGAGCTTCTCCCAACATCCGCTCTCTCAAATCATTAACACCCAAAACACACAAATGACCCTAATAACATAGTACACCATCTCCCCCTCAGGAGAAGACCTCTACCTTATGATTTGGACGGCTTCCTTTAGCCTTACAAAGATAGGATCCCTCGTCTTGCCTAGCCTTGACCCAGTCGCCAATGAAGATTCGACCCATTTTGAAGAATGACACCACCATGTTTGTTGAGTCAATAAGGTGAACCCCTAAACGGCTTGGCTTTATGAACATCCTTTACTACCTCCTTCCTCCCATCCTCAACATGAGACACACTCTCCATGGGCAGCCCTACAAGTCTACACAGCAAATTGCTGAGATGATTAAGGACACTTATGTCATAGTCATTGAGAAGCTCTAGCCATCTTCTTTGACGCAAATTTAAGTCCTTCTAACTGAACACGTGCTGAAGGCTCTTGTAATTCGTGAACACATCCATATATACCCCATACAAGTAGTGTCTCCAAATCTTCAATGCAAACACCACTTCTTGTACCAACTCTAGGTCATGCTTTGGGTAATTCTTCTTGTGAGTCTTAGTTGTCTAGAGGCATAAACAATAACATTACCATGTTTGCATTAGCACACAACCAAGACCAACCCTTGAGGCATCACAATACACAATGAATCCATCATTGCCCTCTAATAAAGTCAATACTTGGAATTTGAAGTGAGTCAGTCTTCCATGTCACGCCCCGCCTTGGGAGGCATGAGCGGCACACAGTGCCCTACTAGGACACAGATCTGGCAGCTGGGCGGGCTAAGCTCTTCGGTGCTAGGGCTGGATTTAACTCACGGATTCAATGAAATGACGGGCTATATAGCAGCCGTAAATACAACCTCAGGCCAACTTAGTCCTATAGCCACCTATAAGAAAACAACAACTACCAGAACAACTAAACTAATAGGGGAACCTATGCGGGCAGTTCGGGAAGGACACCATCTTTTGTCTCAAAGATTCATTCTGAATCAAAACAAAATTGCTAATACACTGTGGCCAAGCGAAGTCACCACTACCAAAGCGAATAAGGGCCCCATACGGCCATCATAAACAAACTAAAACATACACACGGCCTCACACGACCCATTCTGACTAACCCTGAGGGAATGTACAATGCGCAAGCCTCTAAGAATACGATAATATGGTCGGGACGGGGCCCCAGACTACCATATTGTACAACAAGGAAAGGAATAAACCTCTAGCTATCCACCAACTCTAGGATGGCTGGAGGCGTGACTACACCTTATTTGGCTGGAATCACGAGGATCAGCTCCTCGTCTATGAGTACTGCGGACAAGTAATGTAGCGCCCCCAAACGGGCGTCGTGCGCCCAGTGCGAGTATGCAAGCAACAAGCGGAAAATAAATTAAGACAAGCAATATAAGCGATAGAAATTGAAATAAAAAAGAAATAGGCTATGGCGGCGAAAGTATGAGTTTAAGGCTTGTCCTCAACTATCTTGAAAGGAGTAGGAGTCGCACGGCCAACTTGGCATTCTACGGTCTGTCTACTCATAACTAACATAACATGGTGTAATATAGCATAACATAACATAGCATAACACACACCAAGCCTTACCCGACCCATAAGCTAGGGAGGTATAACCAACACACAATCTATACCCCTACCACTGTCATCCCATCTCCCTAGTAACTATAAGCATCTGCCGGTCTAATTTGTGCACTTGGGCCCACATTGAGCCCCTCACTATAAGCGTACGAGTTTGAAGGACTCCTGAATCAACACCACAGTACCCGCTCGACGGGGGTGTATAAAAGCCGACAAAAGGCAAAATATGAGGAAGCTGTCATCCCATCTTCTTCCCCTAGGGTACGGCATGCCCTGCCCTCCGTGAAACAACGTGTCCCTCTCCCTATGAGCGGACCCAGTCGTCTGACTATTAACCTTTGGGCGTTCATGAATGCTGAGTAATCCGGCCCAAAACAATGCAGTCAAGTCTCAACTAGTAATACTAGCTGCGTATACTACATGTTTGAAACTAGTGATGCGCGTGTATGTATATACTACATGTTTGAACTAATGATAATAATGTGTATATATATACAGTTTTACGTCATATTGTGCTAGAATACGTCTTGAAACAAGATATAATATTTCTTACGAGAATCATGTTGTATAACTAAGTTTTCATGGTAGATATGATTTACTATTTCTAACATGCTTCTTAAAATTCATATTAGCTACTATTCTATTTTAGGAATATTTTACGGGGGCTTATTGCTTTGCAAGTTTGGTAGGAACATGTGATAATATCTGACATGTTTTACTAAATTACATCTGGATATCTTTGTCTTACATTTTCTGAAACTTCCTCTTTGGAATTTATATCGTGCTAGTAAATTTCATGCTACACATAACATGATGGTTCTAACATTATACTAAAATTCATACTAAACTTAATATGCGGCTTACGAAACATTCTCTGGCACTTGAATTATTTGACTATACCGGAGCGCTGGCTTGCTGAGGGCGGCTTGCTGCCTCTTATTAGGTTCATGCTACATAAGTACACGTGATCGAACAAGTAGTAAAATGGCTTAAGTAAGCCAAGTATCGATCCCACGGGGACTGAACTAAGGTAATAATTAACTTAAGTGTTAATGAACTATTACTTTAAAAATACAGACAATAATTTAAATAAGATTTTGAGAGTTTAGTTTCCTAATCCAATCTAGTCTAAGACAAAATTATAAAATTGAGTCGAACTATAGTAATGAGCATAAGGCGAAATTTAAACGAACATGCGGGAAGTAATTTATCGATACAATTCAGTTAATCTTTCCTTCGGTTGCTAGTTAAAATTGTGCCTATAGATTGGAACTTTTTTTGACTCCTATCAACTTAAGAATCATGAACCTTTAATCTACATTTACGTGATAAAAGAATTTCATGTTCTAGCCATACAAAATCGATTCCTTAATTAACTAATAAGACTTTAAGATATATTTCTATTACGAATGTAAATCAATTCTCAATTTTTCCCAAACTAAGAAAAGTCATATCCTACCAATTCACAACTTTCCAATTTCTTTCCTTTTCAAAATCAAAATTGGATTTTAGATATACATTAACATTGGCCAAACATTAATGTAGTAAGAACAAGAATTGATAGAACAACCATTGAAGAAAAGAAGAAAGCTGAAATGATTAACAGTACATTCCACTACAATTGTTCTTAACCTAGCAAGAGAAGTGAATTTAGCCACTCATTTGTGGATTAAACATCATCAAATAAGTGTAAATCATACAAAAAATTGAGATAAAAGAGAAAGAGATAAAGAAGAACCCTATAATTTTCGTCCTCAAGCCCTTTTATAACCCACGTTCTTGCTCAACCAAAATTAGAATGTTTAAAAATAAACCTAAGTGTGCTATATATACTATTGAGAATTTTTCCCAGAATAACAAGCAACGTGGCACGCGGAGTGTATCACGAACACTCCCTCCGTGCCACGGGTGTATCGCGGACCCTCTGCGGAATTTGGCTCCTCAGAGTTTTCACCTCGGCATGCCACGGTTTGCATGTCGCCGAGCGGCCAATGTGCCACGGTGCTATCGTGCACCTACAGCACAGAAATTGATGTCCCCGAGGCTAATTATACTCAATGTGCCACGACCCGCATCGCGTGGCATTTGCCTCCGTGTCATGGAGGTAACACGAGGCTTCACTTTGGAAATGGCCAAAATTAAATCACCAGAGGCAGAATGCCTCCGCGATAGCAGCGTGACACGGCTCCATCGCGAAGCCCATATTTTTTGCTGCTCTTCCTTGACATTTTTCACTCCTTGCTTCCAAGTCCATTCTCGATTTTTACCAACATGTATCTTAGCTTCCCAAAATTCCATTTTACCTGCAAAACAACACTAATCATGTTGGTTAGTATAAATTCAAATTTTAACTACAAATCACATGAGAATGCACACATAGCGATAGATAAACAAGACGAAATGAAGCATTTGAGTATCACTTGGGCATGCAATTCTTCCCAAGATCACTTACCCCACACTTAAAACCTTGTTCGTCCTAGAACAATACTCTCACATCTCATGCAATTGACACCCACGCATAGCTACTTTGGCTCGACAATTCCAGGATTATGGCTATACTGATTATTTAATATAGCAAATCATCAAGAAAACATGCATGGCCTCATCAATACAATGACATACACCACATTAAGACCTCCTAAACTCAAGAATCGACTCTCGATCTTGGCAAACTCATGCAAATCGACTTATCAAGACATCCGACAAAATTTAATCTCTCATCAAGAATGTGCCCTCACAACACAAGAGAATCTCCCCATTTACAATCATATGATTTCCAAGCATTACATGTAGGGGTATGAACACAATTTTGCTCTCTCTCCCAAGAATTCACATGCATCATGTCATGAACCTTAGGCTTTCCTCTAGTGTATTACTCCACTAATATAGACGCGTGATGTAAGATCACGTAGGACTTAACGGGTTGTAATGTAAGCTAAGGAACCGTAAATCTTGGGCTAACCAATAATAGCAACTAGCTTCCTTAAGCGCTCTTCAATACATCCCACCATCATTATGGACATTGTTTCTTCCTTCATCCTCTCATTCTTGAAATTTTTCTTTATTTTTGTTCCCATTTCTTTAAGCACACTCGATTTAATAACAAAGATTAGTTATAAATCTTTGTACATTTAATTTCGGCAAGTGCACATGAAGCCTTTTCTTCTTTCACCACTTCCGCTTTTCCTTTCTTTCAATAATTCTCACTCCTTTTGCTTGTGGGAAAATTATTTTTCTTTGAGACTTAAGAGTTTTGGATCAAATTCCGGCTAATGAAAGAAGGATTCTGCTTCAGTTTGTACCTCTTCAAAAGAAGAAAAAAATAGGCTAAAGGCTCAATGGGGCTAACTAGGATGTACATTCAAGGTATGTATGATTAGGGGGAAACTTTCGGTTTAATCAAAAGAAATGCCTACATCCTCTCGTACAATACACATCCTTCATTTTCGTTTCGTACACACACCGGGGAAAGTTCTATACACTTCACAATAGCATGGAATAATCGGAAACCTCATCACTCATTGCACATGCTCAACTCAAGACATATTCCACGAGACTCTTCAATCGGCTAATTACAAGAATTTAAAATTAAGCCTCGATCACAGAATCGAACTCTATGGCCTAGGTATCTCAACATGTTTACAAAGTAGCATGCTTTCATACGAATCACCTTTGCATCAAAATATCATATGCAAACACGTAACAAAAAATTACAGACCCATAAAGTAACGACCACGTTTGAAATATAAAACTTCAAAGAAAGAAAACTAAAGAAAAACTACTCCTATCGACTACATTTCCCTTAAGATGGTCGTCATCCATCCATCATAGGGAACAATCACTATTTACGACTTCGGTTCAATGGGACTATTCTCGGTAAAAGCACCGGAAAAAAAAGCCGAGAGGCAATCATAAAATTCAACAAAATTTTTAAAAATATCGATAATAATTTCGATAGAAAACAAAAATATTTACAACAACCAATCAACCAACAACAACTTCAACACAGTACACAACAACTTAACATTCTTTACAACACCCGGCAATTCATTATAGAACATACCACACAAAATCACAGGGTCACATTTTGCACAGGATATAAACATAAACAACAACAAAGCAGCTGGCACATAACTACTCCCACCACGGTTGTCGAACCTTTGTCCCCGGTGTTCACATAATTTCACATATCACAAAAGGTAGGTGGTGAAACTACGATCAATCAGTATTCAACTTCTTCATCGGGTGCCGTGCCTGCGTCTCCCATATCGAATCGCCCCCGGCGTCTTCATCCGACTCAACCTCCTAAGTCCTTACGGCGTGTCTCCTCATCGGTGGGGACATCATCATCTCTGAAGCTCCACAAATCTTGGCCCCACTCACATAGAGCAGGACATTTTCGCAGGAAGGGGTAATCAGAATCGGCGCCCAGCTCATCCTCGTGCAGGCCTCCCACCTATGCGCAACTACGGCATCGGCATCCCGTACATGCGGGCCGTATACGTCATCTAGAGCATGTCGCTCGACTAGTGTGAAAACTGGCCCATGAGTAGTTTCGGGTGCCTTGGTTTTGGTGACATCCAAGGCATGCCTATCAATTTGTGGGGATGTAATCCGGGCCTCTTCCTCTATCATGGCCCCTCGGGGGCGTCATTAAACAGAAACCCACTAGAACGTACACAATGCCCATGATGTGATCTCCCCATTTGTGAATTAGTGATGCTGCGCCCAGTGCCGCTTTCATTTACAGAAAAATCTATACGATGCGGGTGACATACGTGTGTACCAGGGATCGAGCGAGGTACATAATTTCGGCCTAATCACAGCTTCCTGTTCATCGAGTAAGGCGGTGTCGATGGTAGCCCCTACTCTTTGTGCACGCTCCCTTGTGTTGTCGAACGGGAACCACGCCAGAGTGCATCGATGTCATATAAGGGTGAGTTATGTTCATTGCCGGAGTACATGGCGTCTTTGTGTCCCACACCCCAATATAACATTCAAGTGATGGGCTCAGAAGTGACAACCTGCCCCCGATTTTGACGGTGTATTTGCGGAGAATTACGGGTTCCGGTTAACCGAAACTCCAGGCTCGAATGGAATTGCACTCACAGGCTCTTCAAAGATGAGGATTCGGCCAGCCCGGTGTTAATCAGGTGTACGATCCTCACGTTTGTGCCAGCGGCTCCCTTGCGATTTCTCCTCTGGGAAGTACTTGGTTTCTTTGTCTTTTGCATACCATTCTTCCCTTCATCGGTCACCATCGAGTTTCGTATTGTCAGGCGTTGGCCTCGCGGAACCGGCGGGTATTCTTCCAGGCTATTTCATTTCCCCAATCTAACTCGTTTCTGTTTGGCGCCCGATGTGGACCAGCCCTTTCCTTCTTTATCTTGTCTGCCCGACATTGTTCACTGCCCATTTACACATACAATCCCAATGTTATTCAAATCATAACTAGCTACGACTAAGGTTGGGTTTTGGTGGATCACCCCCACTTAGTCTTTAGCCACAATCAAAACAATTCGGCAAGACAATCATGCTCTCCCAATTCCTTACATTCCAACATGCTTAGTGCCTTCATATAATTTGATGGAATAATTACTATGTACTACTCAGACTTCGTACAATGAATAACAATATCGCCATCGATTCCATTACATCATCGTAGCACTTAGCCAAATTTTTGTTCTCAACAACCTATGCAATTCACCAATTTCATTTTCCCACAAATTCCCTTGTCTACTTAGCATATTCAACTTTATTCACAACATCATTCACTTCACCCAACATGCTGGCAAATTTTTTCACATTTCAAACAAATTTAGCTTCTTCCTATTCAAATCCCAACCCCAGCTACCAATTTCGCAAAAATTCAATAGAATATGCATTCATCGAGTTCATATACTCACAACACTACTATGAACATCAATCAATCATAACTTAAAAGAATTCAAGCTTAATTCTCACTTAGGGAAAGGTTTACTCACCTCACATGTTCAAGGATTGAAAATTCAAGCAAAAATGAGGTTAAGTTCTAGAACATATAACTGTCTGATGAAATCGAAGAAAACTTAGAAGAAAACTTGTGCCCTATGGAGTCCGTGTCACGTTGGGGGAGGAGGGAATTTGGGGTGTTGGTCGCGGAGGGTATGGAAAATAAGGAAAAAAATTGAGGGATTTGGGGTTTTAAAAAGTGTTTTTCGCGTGGGTTACCCGGCGACCCGGTGTAGACCACGACGCGAAATAGCCTCAACGCGTGTCACGGAGGGGTAGCGCGGGCACCCCTCGACACGGGAGAACCACTCTTGTGATGTTTTGGAATTTTAAAAATTCGGAATAGGCTACACAACGTGTCATGGAGGGTAACGCGGAGCACCTCCTCCGTGACACGGAGCCATCAATGAAGCTCCTTTGTCATGCCACTTTTATTTTATCACCTCAATTTTTTCCTATGCGCTTCTTTGCATTTTTGCCTCGTTCCCGAAAATCATTTCACCACAATAAATTGGTTAGAATTCATAGGTTTCAACGCAAACAATTTTTTTTCCTTTTTCTCTTTTTTTTTTTTTGTTTTTTTCAATAATTCTACTCATCCTATTACAACAATTTCACGGGTTGCCTCCCGTGCGGCGCCTGATTTCTAAGTCGCGGCTCGACATCATTTACGCTCAATCATCCTCTAGAGTGATGGACGTCTTCTCTCGAATAATGTCCTCACCCAGTAATTCTTACAACGCTGCCCATTAACCAAGAACGCGTGGCACTTCGGTCTTCTTGCCACAACTCCTTCCCACATCATCATTCTTACTACCTCAACGTACGACCATTTTGGGCCCTTAATTTCCCTGGAAGCAGCCTCAACCTCGAATTGAATAGCAATACTTTACGCCACATGGCTCGAATATCCAATGCACCATATGCTTATCGTGCCACCTCTTTGTTTTCTCTTTGTAGCACTTGGCACTCTCATAAGCATGCCAACGAAACTCATCAAGTTCATTGAGTTGCATGAGCCTCTTCTTGCCGTAGCTCTAGATCCATGTTCAATTTCCTCCATTGGCTAGGTGTTCTAGCTCCACGGGCGGATGACACGCCTTTCCATAGACCAATCTGTATGGAGAGTCCCAATTGGTGTCTTATGCTTGATTCTATAAGCCCACAACGCATCGTCGAGATTTGCTTGACCAATCACTACGTTGTGGCATTCAGCACATTACTACGGAGAATGCTTCACTTCTACGTTCGACACCTCCACTTGCCCACTAGTTTGGGGATGATATGCATTGCTACCTTGTGGCGCACCCCATACTTAGCCAACAAGTTCTTGAGACTTGCATTTACAAATGAGCCCCTCCATCATGATAATGGCTCAGGTGTCCCGAACTTGGTTGAATGTGCTTTTCACAAATTTCATTACCACCTTGTTGTCATTTCACAGGGCAAGATTTGTTGCTTCAACCTACTTTGATACATAATCATGACCACCAAGATGTAATGATTACCAAATGAAGGTAAGAACGAGGCCCATGAAATCTATACCCCATACATCAAAGATCTCCATAGTATATGTTGCGGCGGCATCTCTTGCCTCTACCAATTGTGCACAATCCTTTGACATCTATCACACATTTTTACGTATGCCATAGAGTCTCTAAACAATGTAGGCCCAAGAAACTGTTGTAGCACCTTGTGTGCTGTCCGCTCGCCTCATTAATTTGCCCTCCATACAATGAAGATTGACAACTCCTCAAAACTTCTACAATCTAGCACTCCGGGATGGATCTTCTCATCACGTCCGGTCCCTGCTTAAACAAGTATGACTCATCCCAAATAAATTACCGGCATTCATGCCTCAACTTTTCTCTTTCTTCGAGCCGTAGCCTCCGATGGATAGACTCCACTCACTAGCAAATTCACAATGTTTGCCTTCCAAGGGATCTCAACTTCCCTTATTTCCAAGAAGGCTACGCTCATCAGAACTCCTCTTTGATCTTTGTCACCTTCCTTCACATGCGACCTGACTTTCCAATCGCGATAGGTGATGCGCCACTTGATTCTCGCTCCCCTTTACTGTCCCTAATCTCTAGGTCAAACTTTTGTAACAGATCCATCTGATCAGCCTGGGCTTTGCATCCTTCTTGTTAAACGAGATGCACGAATCAGCTTTTGCATGATCGGTATACACCACTACTCTATAACCCACCAAGTAGGACCGGAATTTATCAAACGCGAATACCAATGCTTATATCTCTGGTTCTACGTATTTGTATAATTAGCAGGCGTGTCCGGTGTTTTGCTTTCATAATGAATAGAATGAAAAATTCTGTTCCTCTGCTTCCCAATCGCTCACGGCCACATCGCTTGCATCACACATCGGTTCAAACGGTTGTTTCCCAATCCGAAGAAATAAGGATAGGTCTTTATGATTCTGTTTCAACTCCTCGGATGCTGACAAACTCCTCATCAAACTCGAACTTCTCTTTTTCCCCAGCAACCTACATAGTGGTCTCAAAGTTTGAGAAAGTTCTTAATGAAAGCAAATCTGGCCAAGACTACTGCATGCACGAGAAAAGCTGTGAACACCCTTCAACGCAGGTGGTGGTAGCTTTTCAATAACCCGATCTTAGCATGATATCGACCTGCCTTGCAAGACACTTTATGGCCAAGGACGATACCCTCCTGTACTAAAAAATGGCATTTCTCCTAGTTAATTACAAGGTTGGATTCTTCCTCGAGCTAGAACCTGTCCAAGATTACGCAGAAAACGGTAGCAAATGAATTATCGAAAATGGCTCATCCATAAATACCTCGACGAAATCCTCCACCATGTCTTGAAAGATCGCTATCATGCATTTTTGGAATGTGGCGGGTGCATTGTATAAACCAAATGGCATCCTCCTAAAAGCATATATACCATAAGGACATGCGTGAAAGTAATCTTCTCTGGTCCTCCGGTGGTTTGGCTATTTGGTTATAGCGGAGTACCCATCAAGGAAACAATAATATTCTTATCGATAATCTGTCCAATACTCGATGAATGAGCGGGATAGGATAGTGATCTTTCCTTGGGGCTTCATTGAAACTACGTAGTCCATGCAAATCCGCCCGGCTGTGGCCGGTTCGTGTAGGGATCGGCTCATTTTTCTCATTGGTGACCACGGTCATTCCTCCCTTCTTTGGGACACCTTTGAGCAGGGGATGACCCATTCGTCCGAAATAGGATAGACCACCCTGCATCAAGCCACTTAATTACTTCTTTCTAACCATCCTGTCTGTCAGGTTCAACCTCCATGATGTTTGTCCCTGATCAAGCTTTGCTCCCTTTCTCCATAAAATTCCAAATTGTGAGCAAAAAGAAAATTTGGTTGATACCAGAATATCTGACATCCCATGACCCATTGCTTTCTTCCTTCTTTTGAGAACCACCAATGCTTCCTTTACACATTGCCTCCGTCAATTACCATGGAGATGATAGTAACAAGTGTGTCATCTTCCCCCCAAAAGACATATTTCAAATGTGGAGGCAATGTTTTCAACTCCGGCTTTGGTGCTTCCTCAATAGATGGTTTTGGCAATGGTTCCGGACCTCATTAAAGGCTGAAAGTCATGCTTCCTGAGATACCACTTTGGTTCATTCAACATTTGGACCATCTCATAAGTATCTCTATCTCCGAAATGATCGGAGCTCATCAACGCTCTTTCAAATGGATCTCGAGAATCAACAATCTGAAGAATTTCTGCTTGATTTAGCATTGATTCTTGAAAGATCTCATAGATGGCAGGAAGTGCACTCTGGAGTAAGCGCCATAGTAGCATACTCCGTCAATCTTCTTTTTGTTAGCTACGATGTCCTTGATATACTTTGCATATTTATTGCTCCACATAAAACATCAACCAAAGGTAAGAATTAATGTGTACTTGTTTAAGCACCTCCATGAACTTTTTGAAACGCTTCCTCCTTGTGTTTCTTTAATCTTTGAGGAGCAGGTGATGGTCTTTCTGTAGGCACCTTCTCCTTCCCCCTCTCATCATCATGTTCCCTATCTTTCTCCTTGCTCACACGACTTCTAAGGTGGTCTTTGGTTCCACCTCCTTGAGTTGTAAACCACTCCTTGTGGTCACTATATTAACCTGCTTGGGATTCGGGTTAGTGTCACTCGGTAGTCCTCACCTCGGCCTGGTGTTTTGAGCTCCGACTAGTTGTCCAAACTAGTACTCCAACGCCTTTGTAGCTAATACAGTTTGTTTTTTATGTCTGGCTGCCAAATTCACATAATCGGCTGCATTTGAGCTTGGTTAGCTAACATTGTTTTAAACATTTCCTCAATGCTGGTGGGTAGTGGAGGAGGTGCATTGTTTCCTACGTATTGAGACTGATAAATCTGCTGCCCCCTTGATTTCTACTGCGCACCTGATTCGAACCACACTTGTGATGAGTGTTTACTACCCCAAGAAAGTCGAGATGATTTCTCCAATTTGAGTTAATAATTATACCATGCTATTGTTGATTATTTCTCTGTACAATACCAACAAAGTTCACTTGATCTGGATTGCACCACAACACTTTCAGTGAGTGTTCATTATTAGCATACTTCACACCAAATTCTTGCCTCTGTCTGGGGCTTGTGATTGATTCAAGCTCATCTTACATTGAAGTGGGTGTTGAGTTGATCTTGCAATGCAGCTATACGTACGGCGGCAGTGCAGCAAAACCTCCACTTCAAAGACTCATGCCGCTTTTCCTTGTTCCTCCTCTAGAGTCCTCATTCCCACTCTGGATTTCCTGCGAAATACGATTTAACAAAGTATACGGCTCCTCATAAGTCTTTTCTAATGCTTGTCCCCCAGAAGTGCTGAGTCTAGCAAAATTTTTTGTGTGGGGTTCCAAACCCTCTATGAAAGTATGCACCTGACACATCATTGGTGGTGATGGTGAGGACAATCCCGTAACATAGATTTGAACCTCTCCCAGGCTTGGTACAGGTTCTCACAATCTCTTTGTTTAAAACTTAGAATCGACTTCTAAGTCATGTTTGTTTTCCCGGATGGAAAAAACCGTATCAAAAATTTTCTTGCAAGATCATCCCAAGTGGTGATAGAGTTAGGTGGTTCGGCTTTCAACCACCTCTTTGCTTCTCCCAATAATGAAAATGGGAATAATGTAAGCCTTACATAATCGAGATGATACTCGGCGGGGATGTAAGTGTCACTTATCTCCAAAAAGGTTTGGAGATGTTGTTGTGGATCTTGATGAGGGAGACTGTGAGTTGCCACATTTGGTGTGCAACAATTGCCATGTTGTTTAAGCTCAAACCTCCCTCTGGCTCGGAATTCTGCGAATACTTGATGTAAATTATTAGCATGTGGGATTGCCACTTCGCGAGCTAGGCCTATTGCCATTTCCTCGGGCACTAACACTTTGCCCTTACAAGTGGTGGATACTGTTGTTGCTTCAGGATTACATGCGTCTTAGCAAGCTATTGCTTCTTCTCTAGAACTTCCCTTCTTCGACGATGGGGTGTCTTTCCGGCTCTAAGTATGAATCCACCGGCTCCTTATCTCTTGCCGTGTTCAACGAATTCAATATACGCAAGAATAAGGCTAGATCAAGTTGTCTGACACTTTAGAATTTGTAAACTAACACTAAGAAAACAATTTTGCAATTGCTAGTTCCCGGCAACGGCTCAAAAAACTTGTTCGGGCGTTTGGTAACTACACACAAGTGCACGTGGTCGAACAAGTAGTAAATAGTTAAGTAGCCAGTATAGTCCACGAGGATGAACTAAGGTAATAATTAACTTAAGTGTTAATGAACTATATCTTTAGAATGAAGACAACAATTTAAATAAGATTTTAGTGTTTAGTTTCCTAATCATCTGAATCTAAAGACAAAATTATAAAGTGCGACTGAACTATAGTAATGAGCAAGCGAGGTTAAAGCTTGAACATGCGGGAAAGTAATTTATCATACAATTCGTTAATCTTTCCTTCGGTTGCTAGTCAAAAATTGTGCCTAGTTGGAACTTTGCGTCTCCTATCCAACTTAAGAATCTATGAACCTTTAATCTACATTTCTATGATAAAAAGAATTTCATGTTCTATTCATACAAACGATTCCTTAATTGACTAATAAGACTTTCGGATATATTTCTATTACGAATGTAAATCAATTCTCAATTTTTTCCAAACTAAGAAGAGATCATATCCTACCAATTCACAACTTTCCAATTTCTTTCCTTTTCAAAATCAAAATTGGATTTTTAGATATACATTAACATTGGCCAAACATTAATGTAGTAAGAACAAGAATTGATAGAACAACCATTGAAGAAAAGAAGAAAACCGAAATGATCAACAATTACATTCCACTACAATTGTTCTTAACCTCAACAATAAGTGAATTTAGCCACTTGTTGTGGATTAAACATCATCAAATAAGTGTAAATCCATACAAACAATTGAGATAAAAAGAGAAGAGATAGAGAAGAACCCTATAATTTTCATCCCATCAATTGCACATGTAGGCGTTCTTGCTCAACCAAGTCAGAATGTTTAAAATAAACCCTAATGTGTTCTATTTATACTATTGAGAATTTTTCCCGAAATAACAAGCAACGTGGCACGGAGTGTATCGCGGAGCGCCTCCCCCGTGCCACGGGGTATCGTGGACCTACTGCGGAATTTGGCTCCTCAAAATTTTTTACCTCGGCATGCCACGGCACCGCATCGCGAGCACGGCCAACGTGCCACGGTGCTATCGCGCACCTACATTTGGAAATTGATAATCTGTTAATTGTACTTTCAGCGTGCCACGGCTTGCATCGTGTGGCATTGCCTCGTGTCACGAATGTGGCTTCCTTTGGAAATGGCCAAAATTAAATCACCAGGCGAGAATGCCTCCGCGATGGCAGCGTGAAATGGCTCCATCGCGGAGCCTTATTTTTGCTGCTCTTCCTTGACATTTTCCACTCATGGTTCAAGTCCATTCCGATTTTTACCAACATGTATCTTAGCTTCCCAAAATTCCATTTTACCTGCAAAACAAAAATAATCATGTTGGTTAGTATAAATTCCATTTAACTAAAAATCACATGAGAATGCATACATAACGACGGATAAACAAGACAAAATGAAGCATTTGAGTATCACTTGGGCATACGGTCTGCCCAAGATCACATACCTTGTCAGTTAACTTTCGACTATATGGCATAACTCGGCTAATTTTCAGCTATTTCTTCCATTGCATTCATATTTATAGAAATTAGAACTAAATTCATCGATATTCTGGAAAAAAAATGCTACTTTGAATATATAGACTGCCCAAACTTTGACTTATCGAAAAGCAGTAGAGAACTCGCTATTTCTCGAAGTCCGGAAAGGGAGAAATGCTCACTTTAGGGCTAGGAGTATATTGACACTAATTTGGAGCAATTCCACTTACCTTAGCTCGGTAGGACAACGATTTGCTGGCCGAATTTGTGAAACTAACTCTGCTGGAATGTTCTCTACAACTTTATAATTCGGTATTCGGAGTTAATTTGAGTTTGGACTACGTTTCACGAGCGTAATCATAGAGATTTTACTTCAAACCCTCGTTCCTCTTTGTCTCGGAGTCATTTTCTCTGAAATAAAATGAAATAATGAAATTAAAAACGAAGTGGGGGCTATATATACTTGAGGCCTGAACCTCTGCCTCCTTATTTCCATGGCCATCCGGTGAGCCCTCCGTGACACACCAACGCGGAGCGTACGCGGCCTTCTTGTGGCGTTTCGACTTGGCACTTGTCAGTCTTTTCCCGAGCCTTTTCTAGCATGTGTGACATTCTAAAACTCTTAACCAACATGTGAACGAGGCCATCTAAATGTCAAATTTACGGTGTAACACTTTAGCTCTTGAAAACTCTTCTCACAAGAGTTCAGCCACCGAGAAATGTGACCTTCTTCGGGGTCAACTTAGTCGGTGAATGGCGCAATGGATGAGAATCCCTCAACCAAGTCTCATATAATAGCTAGCTAAACCAAAATAAACATGATATCCTAAGGATTAACTAGTCTAGGCTAATTCTTCACCGCCTCTATCTTTGGAAAGTCCACCTGCACACCCTCGCTTTACACCACATGACCCACAAATGCTCACGAGTTTAACCAAAACTCACACTTTACGGGTAGCAAATACGGCTATCCTTGAGAGTTTGTAGCACAATCCTCAAATGAGCGGCATGCTCCTCCTTACTCCAAGAGTAGGTGAAATTATCATCTATGAACACAATCATGAGCATATCCAAATATGTATTGAACACCTTATTTATCAAATCTATAAAAGGCTGCCCGGGAGCATTAGTTAGTCCAAAGTACATAACTACAAATTTATAGTGACAATACCAAGTCCTAAAAGTTATCTTTAGAATGTCATTCTCTCTAACTCTAAGCTCGGGATGGCGGTTTGAGGTATATCTTTGAGAAGAACTTAGCACCACGAAGTTTTGTCAAATAAGTCATTAATTCTAGGGAGGACACTTTTTCTTGATTGTGACCTTGTTCAACTATTGATAATCAATTCACATTCTAAGGGAACCATTCTTCTTACGAACAAAGAGAATTGGTGCACCCCACGGTGATTTACTAGGCCTAATGAAACCCTTATCTAGGAGATCTTAAATTGATCCTTTAACTCCTTCAGCTAATACAGGAACCATTACGCGGGATGAATGAATATAAAGTACAGTATCGGGGGAGAAGGTCGATACCAAGTCAATCTCCCACTCGGGAGGGACTCTGGTAGATCATCGGGAAATACCTCCGGATACTCACACACTGTAGGAGGCGGCGAAGAGTCGGGTATCCTACACCGAGAACGGCATCACGAGCCACTCGGAACGCTCCATACCTTCTTACGCATGTGGTCTTGGGCTCTGTCTCCTTCAACTATGCGCACTTTGTAATATCCTTTGCGCAAATCTACCATCGTGAAGAACTTGCATCCTTAACCCGAACTATATAGTACATACAACCTATAGAAATCATCTTCCTGGCCTTGAGGTAGGAAACCCAGAAACATCCCAGTACGACTAAACTACCTTTCCATTCCTAAGGCTTGGATCAACCAAAAACCAAAATTCTTCCGTCTGGTTGTACAATTTGCGAGGCATAACATGCATGCACCCAATTGATACCAAAGATAACATCAAAATCAGTCATGTCTAACTCTACTAGATCGGTTGAGGTAATTTTATGAAGAATTTGTAGCGGGGCAATTTCTATTTACCGATCGAGCTATAGCGAGTTACCGGCGGAAGTGATAGAATTTCGGGAGTGACTCCAAACTAATAGCAACATAGGGAGTCATAAAAAGATAAAAAGAGTAGCTCATGGGTCTAACAATGCAAACACATCAAGATAGAATACTCATGACATACAAGTGACCACATATGGAGAGACCTCCTATTCTAGATGAGATTAGAGGGCATACAATCTTTTCTAACTGCTTGTCTACCACCGTATTAATGGATGCACCCTGCGGGCGGGTGTCTTTGGTAAAGGCTGGCAGGCGGTGGCTCGATCACGACCTCTACTAGGGCCCCTATTTTGATAAAGAGAAGTCTACGGCCGGATGTCAGGTCTTCCCACACTCGTAACACACACACGAACCTACTAGGCACTCTCGGTGTGCCTCCTACCACCTTGATGCAAGCTGGAATCTGGGCTCTTCCGACTTGCTCCCACACGACCTCTGGAGCGATTCCCCACCCTTATGATCATGCCTAAGTCTAGGCAGACAACTGGCGATGATGGCAGGATATTGACCTGCAGTGCGGCTAGCTGCGATGTCCTTCACGGACCTCTCTTTGAAACATTCCATAACTCCTATCCTGGCCCTTTTGGCCTCTCTCTCCTTCTCCTTCATATGGTCCACCTCTTGTCTATATTTGGGCGTATATGAGCAATTGCGAGAAGTGTATATCATTTGTTCGGCATAGCGGTCTTGCACTCCTTGACCAGCGAGTCTAATACTCCATTCACAAACCTGCTCATACGATCCCTCTAATCTGCAACCATCTCCGCCGCATACTTGGGCGAGTGGGTAAACTCCAAAGGCATACTCTTGGGCAGTCTGTCGTCTTTCTTCAAGTTGATGAACTTCGCCTCTTTCCTCCTCAACTCTCTAGGGAAGAACCTATCCTAGAAAGGCGATCACGAACTCATCCCAACTCAAAGGGAACTTCTCCCCCTTTGCTCTACCATTCTTCCATTGGGAGTACCATATATAACAACTCCCTTCAACTAATAGGAGGCTAAATTCGCACTCTCCTCTCCACTCACCTCCATAATTTGGGTGATCATACGCACCTCCTCAACCAAACTCATGGGACATCATCCACTTTTGACCCCCGAACTCAGTGGATTCATCCTGAGAAAGTCTCAAACTCTAGCGGCCATTGTGTGCCCATTCTAAGGAACATGAGCCACCGCCTATTGATTGACACAGGCGGTCATGGCCTATGCCAACTTTTTTTTCAGAAATGCCACTCTAAACTCGGTATGGTGGCACTGTGAGCATAGGATCTGCGAGTGGCTGGCGGGGCTTGCTTTGAAGCCCATCTCCATTTCCATTTTCATGGCCATTCCCATTGCCATTCCTTCTTTCATTCACACAGTGTGGAGACATGTTTCCGCAAACGTGTATAGAATGAGTTAGAAGTATAGAGGGATACTTTATCACATGACTTAAATCATAAAGAAGGAAGTTTCCTAAAACATCTTGTAGCCTCTTTCCCATAAGTGTGGCGCGCTTCACACCCAGAAAGACTCTACTTAATATGGATTTCAGGCACCTAGGACACTTTAAACCTTTTCTACGTGCCAAGTTTGTCAAAATAAGTGGGAGCCGAATCAAGATACGGGACCTAGAACCACCGAATGGCTCTTTGTCACGACCCGAACATAGTCCCAAATCGAGACACAAAACATAGAACCATAAGTGGCTCCAAGTCAACCCATTGCATGATAATGATAACTATCTCAACATAATCAAAGCGGAAGAGTAGATTAAAATAAGGGAAGTTTGAGTATTTATAAACATTTGAACAACGAATTAACATTACACTAAATGCGAAAGTGAATATAAAACTATGTACGAAAAGTTTATAACATGCGGCGGGCGTGAGACGGGACCCCAACTTGCTCACTAAAGTTTGAAATTGAATTAGCAACAACACAACTAGCTGAAGGTCCTTGGGGATGAGGACTAACCAACGAGGTGAATTGGATAAGCTCAGGAGGCGGCTAGCGGGGTGGGAATGAGTACGTACGTACGAGCTGTATCATGAAATGATACAACAAAAAAAGTATGCGATACGTACTTGAATGTATGGAGTAGGCAAGGTAAGTAAAGCAGACTAAGTAAGTAAAACTAAAAACATGTATAACATTAGACATATCATTATAAGATTAAGTAGGGTTTGCTTTGCTAATATCTAAAAACATGATTAGATCCTCATTGAACTTTATAGCAGAATCAAATGACCCCAAAGATAAAACTAATATTCATAAGTAAAGGCGATAAAGGCGATCCATTGGATCAAACCTCTTTGGAAACATATTATCATACTGGTGAACATGCATAATTGAAATCATAAGGAATAATAAGAGGTCGTCATGAAACCGAGATTCGTCATGAAACCAACATAATCACAATAGTGCGGACATGATCCCGACTATTACAGTCAAGTGGGCAGAGCCTTCCAAATCCTTTCCAGGGCTGAGGACGCTACCATGATATTGATATTAAGCTGAAGGCCCCTTAGGGGAAGGGAAAGCTCAAAAGGGAGGTCCCAATGAATCTAAATAAATCTATGTTGGCACGTAGTTCTGAGGCCCGGGGTTTACCTGAACCCCTAGCCTACTCAGTGATAGACACTACTCCCAAAAACATGCATATTCTCTCTATTGTTTTTCAACAAAGTTGAACTATCATTTTCAACAAAGCTGATCATGAAATTACATACATAGTCCGAAATCTGAATATGAGGAGCCTTGGCTCAAAACATACCACAAGTTGAAAGTGGGAGTCTAGGCTCCAAAACCATGTGGTAAGCTAACATCATAAAATTGAACTAAATCATGATAACATACTTAGATCATGTAGGCTTTCCCAATCTTTAACATACTTGACATAGACTTGATAGTCAAAAATCATGAATTCGTACATGGGTAATTCATAAACATTATTTCATGCTAAACATCTCATCATGCTTGAAAATATAGATCATAATCTTAACTTTTCATAAAACTTGCATAATTGGACATAATATTATCAAAACTAGAAATCATGAATTGTAATTCAAAATAAGTATAAAACATGCCCATGAATAGTAAAATATTATTTAAAACATGAAGGGAATCAACCCATAAATTAATCATAGAGAATTCATACTTTGGGTTAAAACCCCATGGAATAATACACTTGAATTCATGAAATTGAGAAGAAGATTGGGCATGAGAGTGAAGAGAAGATCTCATTTATGACCCTACGTACCTGGGTAATCTGATTTACACCCTTCCTTGAAAGCCCAAGAGATTTGGGGAAGAACTAGGAGAATTCTCAAGCTTGATCTTCAATAAAACCCTATAACCTTGCATGCATAGGAGAGAATGACTTCGGATAGGCTAAGCACTCTTAAAACCCTCCTAACATAGCTTAAAACGGCATAATTTAGGACTTACGAGCTTAGGAATTATAAAAACACCCTTATGAAATTCGCAGAAAAATGAACTCTGCTAGTCCCCACGAGGGACTTCACGAGTCATTGGGACCACCCACGACTCGTGGTCTACTCTCATTACTGCTACTGGAAATTTAGACCTTCAACCTGCCATCCTGACCATGACTTACTTCATGAGTCGTGAAGTGACACCATGACTCATGGCTCCACTCGTGGTCACCCCCTAACCACGACTCTTCACTGGCCTAGCATCCTCCTCACGAGCCACTCCACGACTCATTGGGTGACCTGACGAGTCACTTGATGAGTCGTTCTGTGACTTGTGATTTTTTTTTTATTTTCTCTGCTTCAACCCTCGGGTCTGATCTTAGGAACTTTCGGAGTTTGACAATATCTCCCCCTTGGGAACATTCATCCTCAAATCTGCATAAACATACTGAATAAGTGGGGATAGGAACTGCAATCCCAAGTACTGAATATCTGTAGCTAGAAAACTGACAAAGTACTTTGGACTACAATACATGGCTGAACTGAATTTATAAATCACACATACACATGCACTGACATAATGAAAACTGGGAGATATGAACTATACATGAAGCTGAATAGAGTACTAAGGAGGAAATTGGTACCTCAAGCTGGAACTTAGTCGGAAAGGAAAAAATGCGGGTACTTAGCCATCATATCTGCTTCGCTTCCCATATAGCTCCCTCAACAAACTGATTTCTCCACATAACTTTTACTGAAGCTACTTCTTTGTTCCTCAACTTCCGAACATGATGATTTTCAACCGGAACCTCTTCATAGCTAAGGCTATCATCCACACAATTGTTCTTTATCGGAATAATCAATGTAGGATCACCAATGCACTTCTTTAAGAGCGATACATGAAAGACTGGATGTACTAAAGCAATTTATGAGGGAAACTCCAACTCATGGGCTACCTTGCCAACATGTCTCACAATTCTATACGGGTCGGCATATCGGGGACTAAGCTTCTCTTTCTTTCTGAATCTCATCACCCCCTTCATGGGAGATACCTTCAATAACACCCAATCATCAATTTCAAATTCAAGTTCTCTCCTCCTCACATCCGCAAAGGACTTTTGATGACTCTGAGTTGTTTTCATCCTTTCCTTTATAAGTTGAACTTTCTCCACAGCCTCGTGAACTGAATTTGGCCTATAAACGTAGCTTTTACCACATCAAACCGACCAGTAGGATACCTACACCTCTGCCCATACAGAGCCTCAAACGGAGCTATCTGGATACTGGAGTGGTAATAGTTGTTGTAAGCAAACTCGATAAGAGGTAAATGGTCATCTGATGTGCTGTAAGTTTACAACTTTTTTGATGCTTAAAACTGAGAAAATAACGTGGACTTAGGTATGTTTATATGGATATGAGACGCTTTTACTTTGATTTCAGGGGAAATAAGTGTTGGAGAAAAAATGTGCAAGAGGATTAAAATGCAGAAAAACAGCCAAGTACAAGTCTCAGTACAAGCCATACCTTGATTAGTGGTGAAAGTCAGAAGGTTGGAATAAGAGAAATGCAACATATGACTCTCAGTACAAGCCGTACCAAGATAATATGAGCCGTAACTAGATTCGTGGAATTGTTCAGAGAAATTTGCATAAAGGCATGGATGAGCTCATGGATCGTAGCACTCACATACGAACTGTACCATGAGCTGTGGTGAATTTCAGGAGATTATTCAAGACTTGGTACAACTTTCGATACAAAAAGCAGTACAAGTCGTAGGACGAAGGTACGAGGCGTACAACAACACTTGTGGAAAATTTCAGAAGATGTCAGAGTTCTCAGGGCTAAGCCACTGATGCATTGTACGATTCGTAGGACTGTGGTACGAGTTGTACCTTCCTGCCAACACTTAGAAAATTCTGAAAATTCTGCAACAGCTAAGGAAGTATGAGAAGCAGGTATGACCCGTACAATCCTGCTATGGGTCTTAGGATCAGTCACTATATAGTCGGCGCCAAGTATGGAAAATTCCCTGTTAGCTTAGGAAAAGGTTTCTAATGTCTGTATAAATATATTATATGTTTTATTTTAGTCAGAGAACATAGATGAAGTAGTAGAAACGTGTGCATAATATTATTTGTGAATTTTTATCATGTTTTGGAGAGAAATTCTTAGGATCAAACTCTTGGCTTCATCCATTGTTCTTGAGATTGTTATTTGATAATCAGATATGGTTTTCTTCCAATTATTGCTGTAAGTATTTAATTATGTATTTATCTATGAATGCAAATTATAATCTTACAATCATGAGAGGCTAAAACCTCCACAACTAGGGGTTGTAGGAAGCATGGTGGATTAAAGAAATAGGGTTACATAAAAGTGATTCAAGACCAATGTTAAACGCTTGTATTGTGTTCTCTTCATCTTTAAACATTTATTAATGGTGTCCAATGTTAGGACTTGCCTGAATTCTTTACTTCCTAGAGCCTAGAGAAGTAGAGATTAGGGAAAGAGAATTACAACAAAGCCTTGATCTTTATGATCATTGTATTAACTTGAGCTGTGGTTGCAGGATAGTTAAATTTGGAACATATTGATAACGGTTAGTTTGAAATCGCTCATGAGACCTGACCCAGTGATCGAGTATAGTCATCCAATAGGAATTAACCAGTCGTTTGGATGAACCCTAGTTGTTAATTCTATAAGTAAGCATTGAGATTGATCACGTGTGTATACTTGAAGTAGTTATGAACCCAT
>JACEIK010001087.1:192112-204513 GCA_018107945.1 Datura stramonium
ATTACAGTCCCTGTGGGATCGATACTTGTCTTGAAATAAAACCACTTTACTACTTGTACGACCACGTGCACTTGTGTGTAGTTGGGATCGAACATTGCACCCCGTAAAATGATATTGGTTAGTAGGCGTACACGTGGACTTGTGATGAATAAAGAGAGCTTGAAGCGTGTAGGAAAAGCCTCGGAAGCGGGGTAGGACAGGACCAGCGCGACACTCTAGCCAGTAGTGCACTGGCCAGGGCGGCGTGCCAGGCCTGCTAGCGCCTTGAGAGGCGCGGCGTGGTAGTGGGTTTGGCACGATGGGTGGCGCTGGGGTTCCACCCATACCACATCCCATGTAATATAAATATACTCCCTTAGAGTATTTTAAACCCATTGTGTCATATTCCCTCGGCCATAGATAAGAGCAAACGCAACTTTCAATTAATGTTCGTCCGATTATGCTATCAAACGCCATCCAAACACAAATTAACTTTGAGTAACGAGTTCTAGGCCTATGGGATGAATTTCTATGGAGTTATTTCTAAAAACTTCTCTCGGCAAACTGGATTCCTGCGGGGTAAAAGTTGGCAGAGTTGTTTCAAATTAAATCCTAATTGGCCACAGGCATTAGGTACGCACTTCTCCCTTCTGAACTCTCGAGAAATTGTAGGTTTTTGATCGAGATATTCGAAGTTGAATTATACTGAATGTTATTATAAAACTTTATCGTTATTTGCCGAGTTTAGTATTAAAATTAGTCCTATTCTCTCAGTATCAGGGCTGTCGTTTGATAGACACACGAGTTATAAGTTGAAACTCGACTGTTAAACAAAACTCGGCACTCGAGGTATGTAAGGCTATTCTTTTGGCAAGTTACATTCATCGTAAAACTAGTACAGCACGTGCATCTATAGTACTTCAGAGTAAACTTTTTGTGGTCAGCTGTTATGAGTTGAATTAAGATGATAGCAATGATATAGTAACCCTTGTCAAAGTTAACCCTAGCTAGCTTGATGGTTGTATATAATATTTAAGGTTCGAGTGTTATTGTCTATAGGGTTGTGCTTGCAGGATCAGTATGATGTCCAGAGGGACCAGAGTGAGGCTGTGAGGTGGTATCCAGTTTTCAGAACCTCTATTATGACCCATAGTCAAGACAAGGCTCGGGGTCCATCTACGACAGTTATACTATAGCCCATAGTCGAGCCAAGGCTCGGGGCCGAGCCACAAAAACTACAGTATGATCCATAGTTGAGCCAAGACTTGAGATCTAGTCACAGCAGTCATATTATGACCCATAGTCAGGCCAAGGCCCAGGGTCCAGTTATTAGAGATTTAGTGTAACCCATAGTCGAGCTAAGACTCGGGGTTCAGTTATAAGAAATTACATTATGGCCCATAGTCGAGCCAAGGCTCGGGGCCCAGTTATACAGCCCAGTCAGCTTAGACACAAATACAGCTATAGGAGCCTATCTGGCTCAGATACAATTTCAGAGAACGAGTATTCCTGAGTTATAGTATGTTTACAAACCTTTAGTAGCTAGATAGTAGAGTGTACATTGTTTGTACTTGCCGGGTCTTATGGGGGCCCAGGTAGGTTATTCTGTGTTGTTTGTACCTTCCAGGCTTATGGGGGCCTGGTTAGGTTCTTGCTTGTATATGTATACTTGTTAGTTAGATGTTTCGGATGGTGAGATCGTTTAGGTTAAACTCTTACCTTTCTTCATGATTACTTCAATTTTGTTAGCTTTCATTCAATTATCATTTTACTGCCTTATATATTCGGTACATATTGTGCTAATTCCCATACTTGGGGCGTTGCATTACTTGCCTACAGGTGCGGATAGACACGGTTCAGGGCATTCTTAGCCATCAGTTGGAGTTAGCAGTTTATTTAGCTCCTTTCCTCTAGAGTTGATACTTAGGAAAGGTTTTTTCTTTTGTTGTACAATTTATGGGTGGGTCGGGGCCCTGTCTCTACCATTACTCCACTCTTAAAGGCTTGCAGGCTATAGATTTCTAGTAGTTAGCTTTTGTTTTTATCCATGTTCGGCCTATGTGTGTTATATTTCGTGTAATGGTCGTGTGGGGCCTTGTTTAGCTGTCAGTTAGTGATCTTGTTAGCTATAGCATAGTTTATTTTTCTAATTTCATTTCAGTTATAACTAAACAGCATGGTGGTCTTGTCGATCCACATAGGATCCCTGTTATTATGTTGTTGGTTGATAGCTGTCTTCTTTTATAGGTGTCCTTATCGGCCAGAGGCTATATTTACAGCCGAGATATAGCTTGTCATTTTCTTGAATTAAGTTATAGGCATGCACCAGTAGTGCACCACGCCTCCCAAGTTATCCCAGATCCTAGTGTGGCACTAGGTGCCAGTCATGCCCCCTAGGTGGGGCGTGACAAACTTGGTACCAGAGCGGGTTGTATTCCTGGGAGTCTTCAAGTCATGTCAAGTAAAGTCTTGTCTATGGATGTGTTGTGCACCTCATTCTATAGACAGGAGGCTACGAGACATAATAGTGTGGTTACTCTTCTTTCTCCTCCAGTCGTGCTATAGAGCTCTCCT
The DNA here is from genome assembly GCA_018107945.1 of Datura stramonium. Lineage (NCBI taxonomy): Eukaryota > Viridiplantae > Streptophyta > Magnoliopsida > Solanales > Solanaceae > Datura > Datura stramonium. The sequence goes on from JACEIK010001087.1 coordinate 194,666, forward strand.
GTATAGGGTAACTCCCTAAGCTTATGTTATTCTATTTATTTATAGAAAAATGTCTGATGCATGACGAACCATGATTGGTCGAGATTTTGATGTGACAACAGGAGAGGGCACTAGTAGGGGACCCCAATCAGAGTCAGCCCGATCTGAGGGCAACAGGGAGACATCACCTTAATCTCCCCAGCACTTATCACTGCATTCGGAGCCCGCTAGAGCATCATATATACCAGTACCACCCCCAGTTATTCTTGTACCATCAGATCAGGAGCTCAGGGGTGCATTCTATATGTTGGTTTAGATGGTGCCTGCCCAGCGCCAGCCTCAGCTAGTAGTACCAGCTATCGTTGAGCCCACTGAGGGACCCGGTAGTTTGATAATTCGTGAGTTCCTTGCTTTGAGTCCCCCGCAGTTTACAGGGACATATCGTAGAGAGGACCCCTAGAATTTCATAGATCAGTTGCATAGGATATTCAGGGTTATGCATCCCTCGTCTACAGAATTAGTTGAGTTAGCAGTATTCCGATTGCGAGATGTGGCGATCCTATGGTACGAGAGTTGGGAGAGATCCCGAGCCGGAGATGCACCTCCACCCACGTGGCCTAGCTTCTCAGAGGCTTTCATAGACCACTATTTTCCCAGAGAATGTCCGACAGGGTAGAGTAGAGCAGTTTTTGCATCTATAGAAGGGCAGAATGAGTGTCAGAAAATATGCATTGATATTTGATTCTTTAGCTAGATATGCGCCTCATTTATCGACAATATGCCAGCCATGGTGCACTTATTTATTACGGGACTTGCGCCGGAATATGTGGAATCTTGTATTACAACCACACTGTGAGAGGATATGGATATTTCACAGATCTAGGCCTTTGCTCAGAATATAGAGGAACTCAGACAGCGTTAGTATGCCATAGAAAGGGTAGGTCAGGAACAGTGTCGGAGGGCTAGACCCGTCGATTTTCAGGCAGATTTCCAGCGTGGGCCTAGGCCATGCTTATCAGGTAGGCCATCTAGGCCCCCGTTCCAGCAGCAACAGGGTAACAAATCAGATCATCGTAGGCAGTCAGGTCCCGGCGAGAGTTCACAAGTGTCAGGCTCGCAGCAGCAGAGGGGACCAGACTAGATAGGATTAGCACTAGCATGATGTAGTACCTATCATAGGTTGCATTCGGGGAGGTTTAGGTATGGTTCCACCGCATGTTAGTCTTATGGGAAGGAGGGAAACGTAATGAGAGATTGCCCGACTAGACGCCCAGGCGGTCAGGACCAGCAGAATAGATCCTCAGCATGTTCATATGCTCCAGCACCTTCGGCAGGGTGCAGGCCCTTAGCTTCAGCCGGTAGAGGCCGAGGTAGATTAGTGGAATCTATTTTAGGTAGCGGTCAAGACCACACATATACTTTACCGGGATGACAGGAGTCAGAGTCGTTTCCAGATGTTGTGACAGGTATATTAGATGTTTGCTCTCACTCAATATATGCTTTGATAGATCTGAGCTCCACTTTGTCGTATGTTACTCCGTTAGTGGCCCAAAAGTTTGATATTGTTCCAGAATTGCTTTAACGACCCTTTTCAGTGTCTACACCCGTCAGTGGCTCTATTATTGCAAAAAGAATTTACCAGGGTTGTACAACAGAGATTGTTGGTCTCCAGACCTTAGCAGATCTAGTAAAACTAGAAATGATTGATTTTGATGTGATTATGGATATGATTGGTTGGCACCATGTTACACCATTGTAGAGTGTTGGACTAGAATTGTACAATTTCACTCCCCAGGGGAAGTAGTATGAGAGTGGAGGGGTAATACAGTTACGCCAAAAGGTAAGTTCATATCCTATCCTTGGGTGAAAAAGTAGATAGCAAAGGGTTGTATCTACCGTATTATTAGGGTCCGAGATATGCAAGCAGAATCTCTGACTCTCCAGTCTATTCCAGTGGTTAATGAGTTCCTAGATGTGCTCCCATATGAACTTCCTGGCATCCCTCCATAAAGGGAAATAGATTTCTTTATAGACTTGCTACCAGGTACTCAGCCTATATCTATCTCTCCATACCGAATGGCTCCTGCTGAATTGAGAGAATTGAAAGAACAACTAAAAGATCTGTTGGATAAGGGCTTTATCAGGCCGAGTACGTCACTGTGGGGTGCACCTTTTCTGTTTGTGAGAAAGAAAGATGGATCCCTCCACATGTGCATAGACTATCGACAATTGAACAAGGTTACTATTAAGAATAAATACCCAGTTCTCAGGATAGATGAATTGTTTGATCAGTTGCAAGGGGAAAAATATTTTTTCAAAATTGACTTAAGGTCAGGGTATCATCAGGTGCGGGACCGGAGATATCCCGAAGATAGCTTTTAGGACCAGGTATGGTTATTTTGAATTCCTAGTCATGTCCTTCAGGTTGAAAAATGCCTTGGCAATGTTCATGGATCTAATAACATAGTATCTTCTGGCCATATTTAGATTTGTTTGTGATAGTATTCATTAATGATATTATGGTATATTCCCGCTCAGAAGCGGAACACGGAGATCATTTGTGAATAGTACTTCAGATCCTCAGAGACCGCCAGCTATATGCAAAGTTTTCTAAATATGAGTTCTAGTTAAATTATGTAGCTTTCTTGGGCCACATTATATTAGAGGCTGGTATTCAGGTTGGTTCACAAAAAATAGAGGTAGTAAAGACATGGCCTAGGCCTATAACTCCAATAGAGGTTCGTAGTTTCCTAGGATTGGTCGGGTATTACAGAAGGTTTAGGGAAGGATTTTCTACCCTATCAGCGCCTTTAACTAAATTGACTCACAAAGAAGCCAAATTACAGTGAACCGAGGCTTGTGAGCATAGTTTACAGGAATTGAAAAACAGATTGACATCAACACCTATGTTAGCTTTGCCAGAAAGGTTAGAGGGTTATGCTGTATATTGTGACACTTCAGCCATTGGGTTAGGGTGTGTTTTGATGCAACAAGGAAAAGTAATTGCATACGCTTCAAGGCAATTGAGAAAACATGAAAAGAACTATCCCACCCACAATCTAGAGTTAGCTGCAATGGTTCATGCCTTAAAAATATGGAGGCATTACTTGTATGGTGTGCATGTGGACATTCTTACTGATATAAAAGCCTCCAGTACATTTTCACGCAGAAAGAGTTGAATTCACGACAGCGCTGTTAGTTAGAATTGTTGAAGGATTATGACGTGAACATAGTGTATCACCCAAGAAAAGCCAATATTGTAGCATATGCCCTCAGTCACCGATCCATGGGCAGTATTTCACATCTGAGACCCGAACAATGGGAAATGGCCCAAGAATTGCATCGGCCCTAGATAAGGCTAACATAGTGGCTGAAACCCTCAACAAATTGTCCATGGGGAGTGTTGCTCATGTTGAGGATGGTATTAAGGAGTTGGTTAGAGATATTCACGGACTGGCTCGGTTAGGTATCCAGTTGGTTGACTCAGCAGAAGGTGGAGTTGTAGTTTAGAGTGGGTCAGAATCCTCCCTGGTGGTGGAGGTTAAGTCAAGGAAGGATGAAGATCCAATTTTTCTCAAATTGAAGGAAGCAATCTTAAGACAAAAGGTGGAAGCATTCTCCAAAGCGGGAGATAGTATGCTCCATTACCAGGGCAGGTTGTGTGTTTTAGGTGTAGACAATTTGAGGCAGCTGGTATTAATGGAAGCACACAGCTCCAGGCATTCTATCCACCTAGGTGCCACCAAGATGTATCATGATCTACAGGAAATCTATTGGTGGAATGGCAACATTGAAAAATTTATGGCTGAGTGTCTAAATTGCCAGCAGGTCAAGGTTGAACATTAGAGACCTAGAGGTATAACATAGGATATTAGTATTCCTACTTGAAAGTGGGAGGAAGTGAATATGAACTTTATCACAGGCCTACCTCGTACTCGTTGACAACACAACTCAATTTGGGTGGTTGTAGACTAGATGACTACGTCAGCACATTTTCTACTAGTTAAGACCACAAATTAAGTAGAGAATTATGTAAACTGTACATCTAGGAGTTAATAAGATTGTATGCAGATAGAGGTACTCAGTTCACATCGCATTTCTAGAAGTCATTTTAGAAAGGATTTGGTACTCAGGTTAAGCTCAACACAGGTTTTCACCCACGAACAGATGGATAGGCTAAGTAGATGGTTCAGACCGTGGAGGATATGTTTAGGGCTTACGTGATCAATTTCAAAGGAAGTTGGGTTTATCACCTACCTTTTATTGAGTTTGCATACAACAACAAATACTACTCCAGTATTTAGATGGCCCCATTCGAGGCATTATATGGTAGAAAGTGCAGATTTCCTAGAGGGTGGTTTGATGTTGGTTAATTTACCTTGATAGGACCGGATTCAGTACATGAGGCCATGCAGAAGTTTCAACTTATTAAGGAACGACTGAGAACAACTCAAAGCCGATAGAAATCGTATGCAAATATGAGGAGAAGGGAGTTGGATTTTGCTGTGGATGATTGGGTATACCTAAAAGTTTTACCTATTAAAGGGGTGCTGAGATTCAAAAAGAAAGGAAAGCTCAACCTTAGGTATATCGGCCCCTACAAAATCCTGAGATGCATTGGCAATGTGGCTTACGAGCTAGAGTTACCTGCAGAGTTAGCATCGGTGCACCCGGTCTTCTATGTGTCCTTGTTGAAGAAAAGCATCGATGATCCAGCCTCAATAGTGCCTTTAGAGAGTGTTGATGTAAAGGACAATCCCTCTTACAAAGAAGTTCTACTTCAGATGCTAGACCATCACGTTCATAAGCTGAGAAATAAGGAAGTTGCGTCAGTAAAGGTCTTATGGAGGAACCAGTTGGTTGAGGGAGCTATTGGGAAGAAGAAGTGGATATGATGGCTAAATACCCTCACTTAATCCCTTCCAGCTCATCTTTGGCATCAGGCACTAAGTTCCTTCTCAGTACTCTATTCAGTTCCATATTCGTCATCCCTACTCTTGTTAAATGTGCACCCTAGTTGCATAAGTTCAGTTAGTATGTATATCTCACTTCGTAGTCAGTCACTCCTTCCGAAATTAGTTTATAGCTTTCATTTTGGGATTCTAGCTCTTTCCCTAGTCTTTAAGCTTATGTAGTCCTCATTTGAGGATGAATTTTCTCAAGAGGGAGATATTGTAACACCCCAAAAATTTCATAGACCAAACTCAGACTTAAAATGAAAAACTAGCAGAAAACTAGAAAATTTTTCTCAAGACGACTCATCAGATGGTCCGTTGTCAGAAACCACAGTCCTTTTGGACGGTCATCAGTTGCCTGGCAATTTTCTTTCCCCAGGGACAATGAGTGATGTAACATCTCATTGTGATGACCAATGAGTTGTTGTGTCGATCATTATGTCCATCCAGAAGTTGTTTAAAAACTTTCCTATAACCAAAGAGCCTAGTAATAAGACATGGAGGGAATCAATGACTCACCCTATTGAGTTGTTCGAGGAATCTAGAATGGGTGAGAAATCCCCTTTAGTGACAACAATTGGATTCAACGACTCATTGTTCCATTCGACAAGTCATTCTGTCAGTCCGTTGGAAAATATCCAAAACTTTTTCAAAACTCTTCAGTGACAAGGAGTGGAAACAATGATCCATTGTCAAATCCAATGAGTCATTGTTCCCATCTGTTGATCAAGCTAAGAAATCCTTCAGGATCTCCAATAGTGAAAAGGTGCAGTGACAATGACCAGTTATGATGACCACTAAGTTGTTGTGTTGTCCATTGTTTGGGTCTAGTAAGTGAGATTTTTCAGACCCAGGACTAACAACTGGTCCTAGTGGGTCATGGTCAAAGCGAAAACCCATTGTGTGACCCGTTAGATCCTGACGGTCAATTTTCTAGACTTTCTTCCAGGGGCATTTTTATAACTTTCCGTTATTTTAATGCCTAAACTATGTTGTTTGGGTGTGTTTTTAGAAGGGGGTTAAGGCGGCAGATCGACTTTTCCTCTCATTTTCTCCCAGAACTCACAGGATTAGTATGTAAACTCACAATTCTTCTCTCAAGAAAAAGCTAGGGCATTCACTTTTCTTCTCAGATTTCTTAAGGATTTTCTAAGGGATTCTACTACAGGTATGTGGGTCTTCAACAAGGGTATCCTGTCACCCTTGTAGCGTAAAGTTTTCAGCAAACCCTAGCCTTACAGTACCTCTAGAGATCATGATTTAAGGACTTTCTTTGATTGTGAAATTTCCCCTATTTCCTCTATACTGTCAGACTACCATGACTAGAATTCTTACATGTTCATAATAGTATTTTTAGTTATGCAATACATTTCATTTGAACTTGAAGTTGGGCATGATTTCTTAAAGAGTTTATTTATAAACTAGTAGTGTCATAAAATAGCATGAATTGTCACGTATACCATATTGTTCTTAAAAATGTGCAATTGTTCTATATAGTATCTTATATCATTGTCAGCATATCAGTCACAACAATATAGTCAGTACTCAGTATACTAGTATTCTCCAGAATTGTCAGTTGATCAGTTTGACTATTATCAGTCCTTAAGAAACTTAGTAGTAATAATTTATTAGCTTGTTAGTTGTGTTTTAGATCGTTATGACACTTTTACATAAACCAGCTCTGATGAGTCTTATAACATAGTTTCTTTTAATTCCTTAGACTCTCAGGACACTTCTAGATAAGTGCAGTTGACTTAATTCTTAGGACGTCACTTTCGAACTATCAACATAGTTAGACACAATTAGGATTTTCAGTGGGAGTAGTACTTAGCACCTAGCAGGCCAGGGTTCAACGCACCTAGATTCCCAAAACTACGTCGCCACCGTAGGTTATTAGCCCAATGGGCTCCAAGCAGTGATCACTCAGTATAGCTACTACACCCTGGAAAGGTACAATGGGCCTTCTCCAATGAGGGGTATACATCGGACTCCACGTTTATCTCACATGGTTACATGTTGGTAATAGTCTCTCCCACAACACAGTACAGTTCAGTCTAGTTCAGTACAACTTTTCAGTTCTCAATCTATTTCTACGGTATTACAGTGTAGCTTTCTATTACTCAGTTTATGTATATTTTAGTTTATTCTTGCACACTCAGTACATTTAAAGTACTGACACATACTTTCTATGTTATATCATTTTATAATATAGACCAATGTACCTAGTATTAGTGCCGCAGTTAGATCCTCTCGGTAATATCCCAGCAGCTTCCGTGGTCAGTCCTCATCTTCCGAGGGCCGGAGTTTCATTTCTAATTTTATTTTATATTGTTATTTTAGTTCAGATATTAGAGTTAGCTGGGAATTTATCCTAGAAACTCATCAATTCCTGTTAGAAGGATTTCAAAAAATATATACAAACTCAGTTACATTTTTAGACTATTTCAGATTTGGTCATATAGTCAATAACAGTTATTTTGTTATCAACTTCCGCTCTTTTATTATCATTTCAGCAAGTCAGTTTTAGTAGGATATGCTCTACCAGGGTCTTCTTGGGGTCACTTGTGACTCTAGGCATCATGTCGCATCAAGGGTGCAGACTTGGTCGTGACACTATATAGCTAGAAGCTGGGAAAAGATTTTTTTGTGAAAATTCAATAACTCACTCTATGAGGTTCACCATTGCTTCCTTTTGTAGGTAAACTATTTTTAATCAAATGCTTCTGTGTTGTTTTCATGCATGGCTTCATTCAAATTGTCTGTGTGTATATATATTTGTGATCATGTATATATAACACTTTTATTTTTATTTTTAATCTGCTTTGATTATAGATGACTTTGGAATTAGAGAGATTTACTCCTTGTCAAAGTATATCTTAAACTAGGATTAACATTTTTGTTTCAATATAAAAGAGAAAATTGACTTGAATTATTTCTCAAGAAGTGTAAATATATTTTATATCTCTATTTTGATCTTTTCATTCAATAAAGAATCTTTGGACAAGAAGTCTTTTCCTAACTTATAAATACAAGTAAAGGTGCTTTGTTAATACTACAAAGGAGAGTAGTTTTTATTGGTTTTGCTAAGAATTTCAGGGAGGTTCTTAAGTATATAACTAGTTTTTCTTTAATAGGCTAGTAATTACTTGATCTTTTTCTAATTTTTTTCACAAAAGTGGCTAGGTGCTAGTGATGTTGCCAAATAATATGAAATCAGATAGAATGATATGGAGACATTAGGATGGACTATTCTCAGCGAATAGAGGGTATAAAAAGGAATTGGATGAAGCTGTAGGGAGGACATCAGGACATTGGAAGTTAGTATGAAAAATTGTGGCATCAACTAGGGTGAAATGTTTCACCTGGCTAGTAATCAAAAGAACTTGCTTGACCCATGAAGCACTACAGAAAAGGGGAATATACTTGGCCTCAAGATACTAAGGATGTCTTAGAGAGAAACAACCACCTCTTCCTACAATGTAGAGTTACAACACAAATATGTACATTATTTATCACTTTGGCTAAGTGAACTGGTCTATGCCAGAATATCCCACTGATCTATTAAGTTTCTAGATTAGGAGGGGGTATGGTATTGGTATCTTAATTCTTTGATAACATGATTGCTATATTTAAATATGAAGTCTCTAGAAAAAAGAAATTCTCTTTCAACAGTTAACAATTTATGGGTCGTAGTTTCTTGATGTTGTACTTGCGAGGCTAAGCATGTAACTAATTTATGTATTTAGTATTTTCTTGTTGTCATTCATATGTAATTCTTTATCATGTATTATGATCACTATTTATTGTACATTATTAAATTTTTTATGAAATGGAGAATGCATTTATTCTTTCTCTTTCTTACAAGTCTTATTTGCATTTGTCATTTCTCAATCTATAAATAGATAGTAGGTTTAACATTCAGTAATGTAGGAGGTTTTGCCAAAAAATATATATTTTGTCGGACAACTGATCACACAGACTGAAAAGAATCAAATAAAGATAACAAATTTTGATTGGTAGATAGTTCGAGTCCATCTTTTATTTTCTGGAATATATCTGAGTGAAAAACAATGTTCCTTCTAGTTTAGGTTAATTAGAAGACATAAATCAAAGTTCATGTTTTCTGCAAAAATAAAGTGTTAGACCTTAAATATCTGGTGGAGAAGCATTGAGTAATACAACTCTCTATTCANAGATTTTTGAAATTTCACACTGAAAAAGAAGATTTCCTGAATGTGGTAAGAGATAATTGGGTTTCAGGGCCAGAAACTAATATTTTCATCAGTTTAAAGCGGAAAATGAAAAGGACAAAATCTACCCTTACTTCAAGGATTAGAGAAGTTTTTGAGGATATTTTCAAGAAACTCATCATTAGGGAAGATATAGTGAGGGTTAAAGAGGTGTTATTTCATGAATTCCCTACTACAGAGAATAGAATAATTCTCTAAAAATCTCAGACAGAATCTTAAAAGATATTTACATTATGAGGAAGAGTGTTGGATACAAAAAGCAACCACCAGCTGGTTCTCAGAAAGAGATAGAAATACTAAATACTTCCATAATTTAGTGAAAGGTAGAAGAAAGAGGCTATTAGTGAACAAAATTCAAACAAAGACTGGAGAGAGGGCAGATGGTACCTATCAAGTATCTGCTAAAGCTATTTCATATTATTATAAACAGTTTTTAGAGGAGGCAGAAGTGAATGAGGTGACCCTTCTCCAACATATTCCAGAAATAGAGTGATAATAATTTATTATATTTTACTCTCCAAATTATTAAGAAGTTGAAAATTTTCACTATGGTTAAAAATTACCCATGATAAGGGTTTAAACTATACTAACTCCTCTCCCCCCAACTATAAAAATATCAATATAAATAGGGTCAGACCAAACTTGAAAATATTACTGTAATATT
>JACEIK010001087.1:218501-233677 GCA_018107945.1 Datura stramonium
GATAATAGAGAAAACCTAGTAACATCCCTATCTTGCCTGAATTATTTCTGAAAGTGATCCACTATTTCTACTGCAATTTCTCCTTCCTCTTCTAGCCAGGTTCCTTGAGAGTTCTGTATTCTGGTCAACTTAATTCTCTTTCTTCTCTCCTTTACTAGATTATGAAAGAATCTAGTATTTTCTATCATCATTAACAAACCAATCATAGCCAACTTTCTATTGCCAAAATACTTCCTCAAAATGTAAATATTTATTATATTCTGCATTTTTCCTTTGTATTACTACTCTATTTTCACTTGTAGGAGACTCTTCGAACAACTATTCTTTAAGTATAGCTATTTCTTCTCTAATAATTAACTGCTGAAACAGGTCTCCAAACACTTCTCTACTCCACAAAGTCAAAGCAGATGTCACCTACTTGATCATTCTTTTGAAATCCAAAAAATGATTAGTCGAACAACTATCGTCCCAATTCTGTTTCACCACTTGAAGAGATCATGTTCTGTCTAGAAATTTAGATACCTAAACGGCTTCTTATGTCTAGTCCTGCTGTCTTCACTATTGATCAACATAGGGGTATGGTTTAACCCAGTTCTAGGTAAATGTTCCACTTTCACATGAGGAAACTTATTTTGCATGATCTGATTCACCAAAACTCTATCAAGTCTTTCAAAAATACAATCTTTTCTATTTCTTCCATTACACCATGTAAAAAGACTACCCTTGAAAGGGTCCTGTGACAGCTCACAAGATTCAATATAAATTTTGAAATCTTCATATACAAAATCATCAACAAGAATGCCTCATATTTTTTCTTCACCACTAAGACCCACATTGAAATCCCCACCAATTAGCCATGGGATGTTCATTCATTTTCTATAGAGTAAAAATCCTTCCATTGTTCTAATCTCTGAGTTGCATCACACTTGGTATATATAATGGTAATACACAATCTTATAGCCTCTACTGGATTATGAATTAATATTATGAGTTGTTGGTCAGTATCCCTCACTACTATAACTTTTGATCAATGGTTACTACAAATCCAAATCTTCCCATTCCTGTTATAAAAAGCATTTTGCATTTGAAGTCTCCTCCTATATCTGTTTATGTATCTTTTGTTATTGAAACATACCATTAAAGCCACAAAAGCAAATTTATGATACTTGTGCAGCATTTGCACTCATTGGAATGCTTTCTGTGATTTTCCTGACCATTTATTTCATATTAGTGCTTTGATGACAACTAGAATATTGAGAACGCAACTTCCTCTTTGGCTGTACTTTGATTTGCAGTATTGGGTCCCCATTGCCCTTCTTTTTTCCCGTTTTTGTTAATTTAACTCCCTGTGATGCTCTAGAAGATGCATCAACATCACTATATATTTTTGCCTCTTTTTCATCATACATCACTATTGTGTTAATGAGGTTTAATTCTTCTCCTTCTATATTTGTCTCCTTCATCCTATTATGAGTAAGAACATTGTATAGTGCCCTATTTGGTAAGTCCACCTAACCTCAATACAGTTGTCTGTCCTTAGATTGGACCATACTAGCATATTCCATTATCTCCATGTTGTTCATCTCACCACCCCTTCCCTCCTACAATATTTGCTCTTCTGTCTCTTCTAGCTGCTCAGGCTGTGAATTTAGTAATTGTAATTGCAGGTTTTCAGGTGGATCTTGTGTCAGCTCTCCTAAATTTATGGACTGTGGCTCCTTATCTACTTTTGGACAATCCTTCATTTCATTATCCTGCTTTTCCTTAGGCTCTAATTTTGACTTAGAGTTAGAAAATCATGGAAAATCTATTCTTTGATGGAATGTTGACTACTTCCTTACTCTTTATGTTATTGTAGTTTTCATCTTGTTGAATAGTGGGACTTTCATTCCCCTTCTTAGATATGTCCTCATCTTTGACCATTGATGTCTCAGTTGTGACCATTGTTGGGAATGAATTCTCCTCCTCCTCTTCCCTTTGATTTTCCATTGCTTTGTATGTGTCTCCTTTGTCTCTCATCCTAGTACCAATCTCTTCCTCCAATATGTCAAACCTGTCTAGGTTTCAACGTCTATCCCATCCTTAATCATCTTCCAATTTCTAGGTTTCACCTAACATATTTCCACTAGATAGTAATTTTGCTTTCCCTTTTTACAATGGTTGTGATCTATCTGTGTTGTCCCTCTCTTCATTGTGTTATTTCTCCCTTATCTCCCTACCTTCCCTTTGTTTATCATGAGTCTCTGGGTTGAGGACCCAACATTCCATCCAGTCACGACCCGAAACCCGGAGAGAGACACGAGACAAAGAACCCCGAGAGGCTCCAAGTCGAACCATGCCTTGAACATAGCGGCTAAGAGCATACAACCAGCGGAAACTGATATAATAAAACATGCTTAAACGGAAGTCTTCATACATATCAATCTAAAGCAGAGTCAATACTGACAAACTGATATTCTAAATATTTTCTAAAAAGCCTCTAATATAACTGATGAGCTGATGGGACAACATCCCCAACTAGCTCGACAAATGTCTATAACTGAAATAACATACAATGATTAAACCAAATGTCCTCAAAGGATAAGCACTTACCACCACTGGATAAATAGGACTGAGGGGAAAGAAAGATTAATGGTGCAGCTGAGACTAATACCTCGGACCTGTATCATGAAACAATACAACATAGAGTATGTGGTCAGTATTTGGAATGTACTGAGTATGCAAGGTAAGTAAAGATGGATAGTTAAAATACATAAGATTTCATAAGAGAAGGATACTACGAACATGAAGTGAATATCATAATATAAACATGAGGGCTCAAGATTTTCAAACCATTCATAATCTAGTCATAATTATAGTCATAACAGAAACCTTATAAAAACATAACTAGAGCCAGAGTAACATAAAACTGATAATGCATAAATCATGAGGAACAATGGGAGAACTCATCTTAACCGACACCATCACAATAGAGCTTACATGATGCCCCAACTATCTCGCTAAAATAGGTAGAGCCATTCCAGGCTTTCTATACAAGGGATGTGCATGATGTGATATCACAAGGGGGAATCCATGAATACATATACCTACGGTGGCACGTAGTTTTGGGGCCAGGGGCTTTACCTTAATGCCAGATCTACTCGGTGCTAGACACTGCTCCCAAAAACATGCACATGAGGGCTCATATAGTAACCGTGAAATCACTTGTAAAGTTCATGACCAAATAATCATAAAAATACTTGATCACACTTGAAATATATGATTAGCCATGAATAAGGGCCCATGAGTCGGCCAAAAGTAATAAATTCATAAATCTTGACGAAGATGCATAATTGTGGAAATTCATGTACTTGACATTCATAAATCCACGAAGAGTAATTGAACAGAAATCATAACAGAAATCCTAAATCATAATTTAGACTTAGTTAGATTAAAATCATAATAGAATCATAACTTGACTTTTCATGAAAATTTGCCTAATTGGGCATAGATTGACTAAGATTTAAAACCATAAAATTATAGTAAATTTAAATATAAAATCCTCCATAAGTCTTAAACGACAACTAGAACATAAAGGGAATTGGCCCATAATCAAATCAAAGAGAATCCCATAAAATTGGGGTTAAAATCGCATAAGATCATCAAATTTCTGTAATACTTAAATTCATTAAAATGGAGGGAAATTGGGGCATGAGAGTGAAGAGGGACTCTTATTCACAACTCTAAATACCTGGGTAATCTGATCTTACACTCTCCTTTAAAAGCCCAGAGGAATTGGAGAAGAATTTGGAGAGATCTAGGCTTGATCTTACTTTAGAAATCCAGTAGTTTGCATGTATGGGAAGGGAATGGGTTGGAATAGTTTAGGGCTTAGGATCTTAGGAATTATGAAATTTCCCTAATTAAAACGTAGGAAAATTACACACTTCTAGGTACCACGACTTGTCCTACGGATCGTTCCTCTATCCAACAGGTCATGGTTTCCTTTTGTTATAGCCTCTAATGAAACCTGAGTTTTTAACTTTTCCACGAGTCACACCACGACTCGTACCTTCATCCAGAGTCATGGGATCCATCTGTTACCATAACTGGGAGAAATCCCCTATTCCTTCCTATGAGTGGAAGTAACAATTTGTGGTTCCCTATCACGGGCCATACCACGAGTTGTACCTTCCCACCTGACCATTGCAGTACCAACCCATGACTCCTACCTACAAGTCGTACCTTCAATCAACGGGTCATTACAAGGCCCGTTGTTACCAACTCTTTCCCACATAACTGCTAACCATGAGTGGTTCCTACGGGTCATAGGTACTTCCTACGACTCATACCATCAGTCGTCCTAAGTCAAATTTGCAGATTTTTTTCTACTGTTCAATTTCAAATCTCGAGTCTAGTCTTAGGCACTTTGGGGTATTACAATATCTCCCCTTTTGGAACATTCGTCATCAAATATGGGGGTAAACATACTAAATCACTGGGGAAAAACCTTTCATCCCAAATACTGATCATCTTGAGTTGAACATTGATAGAGTGATTGACTCCGGATTGAAACATATGAACTCAACTGAATTCATGAATCACACATATACATGCATTGACATGAAAGAAACTGGAACACATGAACTGAACATGAAACTAAATAGAGTACTAAAGAGGAAATTGATACCTCACACTGGAACTGAATCGGAAGGGAATAGATGAAGGTATTTAGCCATCATATCTACTTCTTCTTCCCACGTAGCTCCCTCAATATGCTGATTTCTCCACAAAGCCTTTACTGAAGCTACTTCTTTGTTTCTTAGCTTCCGAACCTGACGATCAAGTATTTCAACTGGAACATCTTTGTAGCTAAGGCTATCCTTCACACCCACGCTCTCCACTGGAACAACCAAAGCCTGATCAAGCATGCACTTCTTTACAAGAGACACATGGAAAACTGGATGTACTGAAGCTAATTCTTAGGATAACTCCAACTCATAAGCCACCTTTCTAACATGGTTCACAATCCTGTACGGGCCAACATAACGGGGACTAAGTTTCCCCTTCTTTCCGAATCTCATCACTCCTTTCATAGGAGATACCTGCAGAAACACCCAATCATCAACGTCAAACTCAAGTTCTCTCCTCCTCAAAATCGTATAGGACTTTTGTTGAGTTTGAGCTGTTCTCAACCTTTCCCTTATAAGCTGAACCTTCTTCATAGCCTCATGAACTGAATCTGTTCCTATCAACGTGGCTTCACCGACTTTGAACCAGTTATAGGCGATCTACACCTCCACCCATAAATAGCCTCAAACGAAGCCATCTGAATGCTGGAATTGTAACTGTTGTTATATGAAAATTCGATGAGAGGCAAATGATCATCCCAACTATTCTTGAAATCAATCACATACACTCTCAACATATCCTCAAGAGTCTGAATGGTCCATTCAGCCAAACAATATGTTTACGGATGAAAAGTTGTACTAAGCTTGACTTGAGTACCAAGTCCCTTCTGAAATGATCTCCAAAACTAGGAGGTAAACTGAGTACCTCTATCTGATATGATGGACAAGGGCAGTCCATTCAACCATACTAACTCTTGAATATACAATTTGACATAATCGTCCACTAAATAGGTAGTTTTGACTGGTAGAAAATGAGCTGCTTTAGTCAATCGATCCATAATCACCCATATGGAGTCATACTGTCGACGAGTATGAGGCAACCCTGTAATGAAGTCTATATTGATTTCCTCCCACTTCCAAGTAGAGATACTAATTTCTTGAAGCACACCTCAAGATCTTTGATGCTCGACTTTCACTTGTTGACAATTCGGACACTTTGCCACAAACTCTGCTATGTCCTTCTTCATGCCATTCCACCAATAGACATCCCATAGGTCACGGTACATCTTGGTGGCACTTGGATGTATAGAATATATGGAACCATGAGCCTCATGCAACATCCACTCCCTCAAGTCATCGACACCCGGAACACATAAAATGACCCTGATATCGTAGTATACCATCTCCCATTGGGAGAAAACCTCCACCTTCTGAATCTAAATAGCTTTCTTCAACTTTACCAAAATAGGATCCTTGTCTTTCCTAGCCTTGACCTCGGTCACAAATGAAGATTCTAACTCATTCTGAACAATGACACCACCATCTGTCGAGTCAACAAGACGAATTCCTAGTCATGTGAGCCGATGCACATCCTTCACTAACTCTTTACTCCCATTATCTACATGGGACACACTCTCCGTAAAAAGTCTACTAAGAGCGTCTGCCACCACATTAGCCTTTCCTGGATGATAAAGGACACTCATATCGTAATCCTTAAGAAGATCCAGCCACCTTCTTTGACGTAGATTTTGATCCATCTGGGTAAACATGTACTGTAGGCTTTTGTGGTCCGTAAACACAATCATATCGACCCCATAAAGATAATGTCTCCAAATCTTCAGGGAAAATATTGTCGCTGCTAACTAGAGGTCGTAAGTTGGATAGTTCTTTTCATGGACTTTCAACTGCCTAGAAGCATAGGCTATAACCTTACCGTGTTGACTTAATACACAACCAAGGTCGATCCTTGAGGCGTAAGAGCAAACCACAAACCTGTCGGTACCCTCAGGTAGAGTTCACACTGGGGCTGAGGTGAGTCGAGTCTTCAACTCTTGGAAGCTCTTCGCACAGCCCTCAAACCATTGAAACTTTATTTTCTTTTGGGTCAACTTCGTCAATGGTGCTGCAATGGATGAAAACCTTTCCATAGACCTCCTGTAATAACTAGTTAAGAGCAAGAAACTTCTGATATCTGAAGGACTACCTGGTCTAGGCCAATTCTTGACAGCTTCTATCTTTTGAGAGTCCACCTATACACCCTCACTTGACACCACTTGACCCAACAATGCTACTGAGTTTAAAAAAATCTCACACTTGCAGAATTTAGCATATAGCTGGTGATCCATTAGTGTATGTAGCACCACCCTCAAATGAGAGACATACTCCTCCTCGCTTCGAGAGTATATGAGGATGTCATCTATGAACACAATCACGAACATGTCCAAATACGGCTTGAACACCCTGTTCATCAAATCCATAAAAACTGCAGGAGTATTTGTTAGTCCAAAAGACATAATTACAAACTCATAATGACCATACCGAGTCTTAAAGGCTATCTTCGGGATGTCACTCTCTCTAACCCTGAGATGAGGATATCTGTATATGAGGTCTATCTTTGAAAAAGACTTGGCATGCTTAAGCTGGTCAAACAAGTCATCAATTCTGGGGTGGGGATACCTGTTCTTGACGGTGACCTTGTTCAACTGCCGATAGTCAATGCACATCCAGAGGGAACCATCCTTCTTCCCGACAAAGAGTACTAGTGCACCCTACGGGGATTTTATAGGTCTGATGAAATCCATGTCTAAAAGATCCTTTTAACTGCTATTTCAACTCCTTTAGCTCACATGGATCCATTTTGTAAGGAGGAATAGATATAGGCTCCGTATCGGGAAGAAGGTCGATGCCAAAGTCGATCTCCCGCTCAGGAGGAATCCCCAGTATATAATCTGGAAGCACTTCTAGATATTCACACACTATAGGAACTGAATAGATAATTAGGTCTCAAACTTAGCATCCTTAACCCTAACTCGATGGTACACACAACCTTTAGAGATCATTTTACTTGCCTTATGGTAGGAAATGAAGTGACCTACAGGCATAGCTGAACTACCCTTCCACTCTAGGATTGGCTCACCCAGAAATTGGACCTCTATCGCACGGGTTCTACAATTCACTGAGGCATAACATACGTGTAGCCAATCCATGCCAAAGATAACATTGAAATCTATCATGGCTATCTCTACTAAATCTACTGAAGTGACTTTCTGAAGGACTGTGACAGGGCAATTTCTATACACCCTTCGAGCTATAACTGAATCACCGACTGGAGTAGAGATTGAGAAGGATTCTGATAGGATTTTAGGAATGACTCAGATACTACTAGAAACGTAGGGTGTCACAAAAGATAAAGTAGCCCCTGGGTCTAAAAATTCATATACATTAAAGTGGAATACTCGTAACATACCAGTGACCACTTCTGGTGAAGTCTCCTGCTCTTGACGAGATGCAAGGGCCTATAATCGGTTCTGGAGATGAACACCACCTGCACTGGTGGACGCACCCTGCTTAGCTGGGCGTGCTGGTGCTGTTGCTGAACTAGTAGCTTGAGTACGACCCTTACCATTACCCTACAGAGCCAATGGACACTCCCGACGCCTGTGCTAGGATCTACTAGGCCCAAAGAAGATATCTAATCCAATCAAGCACTCCCCTATATGATTCTTGCCACACTTCCCACATACCAAAAAGGTATGCTCTATTTGCATGCTCCTATGTCCCCTCGAACCTGATGCTCTGCTCCTCTGATCACCTCGCGATCTAGATGGAGCAATAGCCGATGACGGAGATGGAGCTAATGACTTCTCATGGGACTACTGATGATGTCCACCTCTCGACCTCTACTGGGAGAATCCAAAACTATCTGTCCTGGCCTTCTTGGCCTCCTTCTCCCTCAAATTTGTTGCCTCCATCTGCTGGGAAAACAAACCAATCGAGGGAAGTTGATGTCTTGATGAAGCATAATAGTCCTACAATCCTTGACTTGGTAGTCCGCTACTTCATGCACAAACCTTCTCACTCGAGCTCTCTGATCAGCCACCATCTCTGGTGTATATTTAGACAAGCGGGTGAACTCTAAAGCATACTCCTAGAATGTCATAATATTCTGCCTCAGGTTCACAAACTCAGCTACCTTAATCTCCCTCATCTCATGGGAAAGAATCGATCAAGGAATGCAGTGAGGAACTCATCCCAACTAATGGGACATGCTCCAACTGCTCTGCTATCCTTCCACTGTCTGAACAAGATATAAGAAACCCCTTTCAACTGATAAGAGGCTAGGTCTACACACTCCTCTCCTGTCACCCCCATAATCTAGGTGATCTTCTGGATCTCATCAATAAACTTGTGTGGATCCTCGTCCACCTTCGATCCGAGGAACTCCGAGGGGTTCATCCTAAGAAAGTCTCTTGCCGCTGCCGCATTCCCATTCTTGGGAACATACGCTACCACCTACTAGTTCACCTGGGTAGTCAATGCTTGTGCCAACATTTGGATGGCTGCCCTAAACTTTGTATGAGCAACCTAATCGGGCACATGATCATCGGGGGCTAGTGGGGCCTGCTGGAGCCCATCCCTATTGCCATTCTCATGTACATTTCCATTTCCGTTTCTTCTCGCATTAACTCGGTGAGGGGGAATGATTCTGCAAATGCGTATAGTAGGAGTTAGAAGGATAGAGAGACATTTCATTGCACGACATAGATCATGGAAGGAAGGAAGTTTCCTAAAAATGTTTTGTATTCTCGTCATCATAAGTGTAGCGCACTTCACACCAATGAAAAAGACTCTACTTCACGTGGATTTTAGACACCCTAGGATACTTCAAAACCTAATTCTCTGATACCAAGCTTGTCACGACCTGAACATAGACCCAAATAGAGACACAGGACAACGAATCCCTAGTGGCTCCAAGTCGACCCATGGCATGAACATAGAGGCTAAAGCCTAAAACAAGCAAAAACTGATATAATAAAACATGCTTAAATGGAAGTCTACATACATATCAATCTAAAACAGAGTCAACACTGACAAGATGATATTCTACATATTGTCTAAAAAGCCTCTAACATAACTGATGATCTAATGGGATAGCATCGCCAACTAACTCAATAAAAGTCTGTAACTAAAATAATATAACAATGATCAAACTGAATGTCCTCGAAGGATGAGGATTCACCACCCTTAGCTAAAAAGGACTGAGGGGAAAGCAGGACTAATGGTGCAACTGAGACTGATCCCTCGAACCTGTATCATGAAATGATACAACATAGAGTATACGGTCACTACTTGGAAGTAATGAGTATGCAAGGTAAGTATAAATGAATAGTTAAAATACATAAGAGTCCATAAGAGTAGGACTGTACGAACATGATGTGAATATCATAATATAAACATGAGGGCTCAAGGTTTTCAAACCATTCATAATCATAGTCATCAGAGAAACCTTATACAAACATAACTTGAGCCAAAATAACATAAACATGACAATTCATAAATCAGGAGGAACAATGGAAGAACTTGTCTTAACTGACAACATCATGATAGAGCTTACATGATGCCCCAACTATCTCTCTCAAGTGGGCAGAGCCGTCCTAGGCTTGCCAGGCAAGGGACGTGCATGATGTGATATCACAAGAGGGAATCCATGAATACATATAGCTATGGTGGTATGTAGTATTGAGACCACGATGTTTACCTAAATGTTGGATCTACGCGGTGCCAGACACTACTTCTAAAAACATGCACATGAGGGCTCATATAATAATCGTGAAATCATTCATAAAGTTCATGGACAAGTAAATTATAACATACTTGGCCATACTTGAAATACACGATTAGCCATGGATAAGGGACGCTGAATCAGCCAAAAGTCATAAATTCATAAATCATGAAGAACATGCATAATTGTGGAAATTCTTGTATTTGACATTCATAAATCCATGAAGAGTACTTAAAGAGAAATCATAATTTAGGCTTAGTAAGATCAAAATCATAAAAGAATCATAACTTGACTTTTCATGAAACTTTGCCTAATATGTCATAGATTAACTATTATTTGAAATCATAAAATTATATCCAATTTAAAAATAAAATCGTCCCATTAGTCGTAAACTACATTTAGAACATAAAGGGAATTGACCCATAATCAGATTAAAGAGAATCTCATAAATTGGGGTTAAAACCCAACAAGATCATCAAATTTCTTTAATACTTGAATTCATGAATATAGAGGGAAATTGGGGCATGAGAGTGAAGAAGGACTCTCATTCACAATTCTACATACCTAGGTAATCTGATCTTATACTCTCCCTTGAAAGCCCAAAGGAATTGGAGAAGAATTTGGAGAGTTCTAGGCTTGATCTTCCTTTAGAAATCCTCTAGTTTGCATGTAGGGAGGGAATGGGTTGGAATAGATTTAACCATCTTAAAACTCCCCTAGTATGAGCTTTAAACGATGTCGTTTAGGGCTTAGTGCTTAGGAATTATGAAATTGTAATTAAAAGGCAGAAAAATTACACACTTCTAGGTACCACGACTCGTCCTATGGATCGTTCCTCGATCCAACGGGTCGTGGTTTCCTCTCATTACAGCCTTTAATGAAACCTGAGTTCTGAACTTTTCAATGAGTCATACCACGACTAG
Organism: Datura stramonium; assembly: GCA_018107945.1. NCBI lineage: Eukaryota > Viridiplantae > Streptophyta > Magnoliopsida > Solanales > Solanaceae > Datura > Datura stramonium. The sequence continues at coordinate 229,817 of JACEIK010001087.1, forward strand.
TACCTTCATCTAATGAGTCGTGGGATCCATCCATTACCATAACTAGAAGAAATCCCCTGTTCCTTCCTATGGGTGGAAGTAACGATCCGTGGTTCCCTACCACAGGTCGTACCATGAGTCGTACCTTCCTTCTTGAGAATTCCAGAATCAACCCATGACTCCTACCTACGAGTCGTACCTTTAACCAATGGGTTGTTACAAGGCCCATTATTACCAACTCCTTCCCAAAAAAATGCTAACCACGAGTGGTTCCTACGTGTTGTAGGTACTTCCTACGACTCATACCATCAGTCATTCTGAGTCAAATTGGCAGATTGTTTTTCTACTTTTCCCATTTCAAATCCCGAGTCTAGTTTTAGGCCCTTTTGGTGTATTACACATCCAGTTGTATCCCTATAATTTGCATTCTTCATAGTATTTAGGCAGGTAATCATACCTAATTTGGACATATTAAGATCTTACTTCTCCTATTTTCTCATTTTCTATTTCCCTGCATACTTATTTTGGTAGGTCCACAAGATGGTCTACCAACACCTTGACTCTGGCACATCTTGACCTCGTTTTGTTGATGGTAGCCTGATCCAGTAGCAGTGGAGAACCCACTACTGAGGCTAGAGATTACAAGGCTTCTTTCTCATTGGCAGCATGTTCGGGAAGAGATCCAAGCCATGGATTTTGTAGTTTCTTCTTCCACTTTGTACTGTGTATCATATATTAGAGTTCCCATTAGATAAGAATACCCTTATTTGCAAGTAATTTTCACGACACCAGTTCACACCCTAGCCGCGATATAGTACTTAGAGTCACAAGTGTCCCCAAGCAAACCCTAATAGAGCATATTCAACTTAAACTGATATGCTATGAATAATCATAAAAGAGCAGAAGCTGTTAAAAGAAATAGTTTCTACTGAATAAATGACAAAATTTTATCACACACTGAAACTCAACTGACCCTATAACATTTTCTGAAAGCCTTCTAAATAAATAGATGAGTTACTTAGTCAAGCCCCCATCTAACTCCAATGTTTGAAAACAAATAAGGAGAAAAAAATAAAACTGAAATGAAACTATGGCCCTCGGTAAATGAAGGCTCACTAATAAAGCTGCTGGAAGTCACCGAGTGTCTAGCTGCGCTGCGGAGGATGGGTATCTGAGCCTATATCATGAAATGATATAGCATAGGAGGTATGTGTTAGTACTTTGAATGTACTAAGTATGTGATATATAATTTAAACATAAGAATATTGAAAGTCTACAAATTGTAATGACAAAACATGCAATGACTATATCTAGAATCATAAATACTGAATGAATCTGAAAGTCTATTAATACTATAAGCACTAATAACTGTCTGAAGGTCATAAGCATGTTCTGAAATCTGGAAGACAGAACTAAACTGGAAACTGTGACTGTACGGGACTGAACTGCTCTGTACTGTGGGAGATACTATATCCGATATGTAACCATGTAAGCTAAACATTGAGTCTGATGTATAACCCCTATAAGAGAAGGCCCAGTATAACTTTCCAGGGTATAGTAATTGAACTGGGTGATCACTATCCAGGGCCTATTAAGTCTAATAACCTATGGTGGCAACATAGTTATGAGAACTTGGGTGCGCTGAACCCCGGCATACTTGGTGCTAAGCTTCACTCCCACTGAAATCCTAATTGTGTCTAACTATGTTGATAGCTCGAAACTGATGTCCTAAGACTTAAGTAAAAACTACTTATCTAGAAGTGTTCTGAGAGTCTAAGGACCTGAAAAAAACTATGTTCTAAGACTTGTTAGAGCTGCTCTACCTGAAAGCATTGATGTGCAGTGATTTTACGATACTTTCAACGCTTAAAACCAAGAAATTATGCACATTCCAGGTATGTTTATATGGGTATAAGGTAGTTTGTGCTTAATGTGCAGGAAAACAAGTCCAGAAGTGAATTTGGTCAAATTTATGATAAAAACATCTGAAAGGTGACTGCCAGGAACTTAACGAGTCATTGGGAGGAGGCACGACCCGTCACTTGAAACGTTGGAAAAAAGATGAAGTTTGAAGATGTTAAATAGTGCACTCGATGAGTTGGAGGAAAGACTCGTTACACCTGGTAACAAGTCATGAGGTCAACCGTTAGTTTTTGAAGAGAAAAATTTAACCAAGTGTCCAGTGGAGTTGACGATCGACATCACGAGTTATCACCTGAAGGAACGACTCGTTGGAAAGCTACTGGAACTGTCTGTGAAGTGCACTAGAATTTCTGAGGAAGTAGGCCACGAGGGACTTAACAACTCGTGCTAAGGCACGACGAGTCATTAGGTGACCCGTTGCAAAGCCTGGGTATACCGTTGAGGACAACTGTTTTAAAGCAAGGAATGACTCGTCTGAAGGCCTAACGATCCATCACATAGCCCGTTGCCACTGCCGACCTGGTTTCCAGATTTATTTAGGAAAATAATTTCTTTGTATTATAAATACCCATTTTTAGGTTTATTTTAAGAGATTTTTTTAGACGATTTCCGAAAGGATTTGAGTCGATTTTGAGAGAGAATCTTGAATGATATTCTTGAGAGAAGTTTTATACAATTGTTCTTGATTCAAGACACGAAAGCTTCTTTGGAAGTTTATTCAATCTACTTGGTTTTTATTCTATAATACTTTGTAAGTTCCAATTATGATTTCTTCTATATTTTGTGATTGAAATAACACAGACATGAGTAGCTAAACCCATAAACTAGGTTTGTGAGAACCAAGATGAATTAACACACATACGTAAAATTACCTAGTGATTCTTGAATGGAATTTTATGCATGTATTGTTTTCCCTTCGTTTTGATTGATTCTTGATGGTTGCAAACGTTAGGACTTGCGTTATTCTTACTTACCGGATCAAGGAGGTAAAGAATGGGAAAAAGGGATTAACAACAGAGATTTGAAGCTACCAACCCTCATCTAATAGTTTGAACTTTTCCTAGGAATGGCTAATCCGATATTAAGGGTAAGGTTTAACTAAAGAACACCCGTATACAGACCAAGTTGTGTGGTGAAAATCATCTAGATAGGGGACCAACCATTTTGGTGAACCTAACTAACCAATATTGTATGTTAAACATCGGAATAGATCACTAGTGTATAAAACTTGTGGTTATGAAATCTTGGGGAACACAATCCTAGTCAAGTCGTAAATTGAATACAAACCAAAGTTGATACAAGCATTCATTAGTTTTACTTTTGTTCTTCTATATTTTCCCCCATTTGAAAATAAGTAAATCAATAGTAATAGTTATTCGCATTAACCTAAGTTCTTACCATATTCCCCGTGGGATCGACCTTAACCTTTGTTGGGTTCTATATTTGACAATCGACCGCTTATATCTCAATTGCTAGGTGTAATTTGGCGACATCAAATTTTGGCGCCGTTGCTGGGAATACGGCTAAGGCTGTTGTTAATTGTGTTAACTTTACTCCTGGTTCTTATTTATTTGTTTTATTTTTATTTTGTTGTTTTTGTTTCTTAACAGGTCTTAGGTTTGTGCATGCCCGACACTAGAAGTCAAGGAACCTTGATACAAATTGATCACGAACTTGAGCTAATATTGAGGAACCTGAGGAGAATGACTAACATACATGAGCAAGAAACCGTGGATCAAGCCACAACAAGGATGTTGGCCGAAGAGCAAGTTGGGGCTAGAGATCATGAGTTAGCCAGAGTTGCTGAAGAGCAACATCTAGCTGCAGAAGCTGGAAGAGCTAGACGACCCAGAGGTCCAGAGCACCAGCGACACCGATATTTTGATAAGGAAGATGATGCAAACATAAATGATGCTGGTGCCACTGGAGTGATAGTCCCTCCTCCTTTGCCTGCTAGGG
>JACEIK010001087.1:233708-275866 GCA_018107945.1 Datura stramonium
ATGAAGGGAATATTTGCAGTTCATGCATCCGATGACACCCACGCTCACTTGACAAGCTTCGTGGGTATATGCAAGGCATACAAGCAGCCAGGGGTCAGCCAGGACGCGATCAAATTGAGGTTATTTCTGTTCTCTCTTGGGAGTGGGGCGTCGATGTGGTTGGCTGAGCTGCCGAACGACTCCATCACTACTTGGGGAGAGCTCAAGAGAGCTTTTCTTGAAAGGTTCTTCCTACCATCCAAGGCGTTGCAACTAAAGGATGAAATATACAACTTCAGGAATCTAAATTCTGAGGCACTCCATGAGACCTAGCTGCGGTTCAACAAAAAGCTTAAGAAGGTGCCAAACCACAGGATTTCGGATGATACACTATTGGAGATCTTTTACCAGTCCCTGAATCCCAACACAAAGGTGGTTGCTGACACCGTCTTAGTAGGATCCTCCATGAGTCATACTTATGCTGAGGCTATAGAGTTGCTGGATAGGATCACTAAACCCAACCGAGCTTGGCACACTAGAGAGTCGGAGGTTCCGGCTGGTTCTTATATGGTCGGTATGTCTGCCGAACAACAACGAAGAGATGAGGAGCATGACCAGGACATTGCAGAGATAAAGACCACCATGGGGTTGCTTGCCAAGCACTTGATGAGAATGGGAGCAGAAAAGGTGAAGGCTGTAGGTTCTCAGGGCAAGGCCCCGAGAAATTATGGGTGCGAGTCTAAGTCTGAAGAAGTTGTCAATTATTTGAATGATCAAAGGATGGGTTTCCACACCAACACCCAAAGGGATAATCAAGAATCTTGGCGTCAAGATCAAGGGAACCAAGGTCGGAACTTCTACAAGGATAATAATTTCAACTGGGGCCAATATCGGACAACGGGGATTGGAAGAAGCGAGAGGAGTTCAAAAATCAGAGGGGTGGTCTGTATGTTCCTCCACGAAACCAAGAGCCAGAGTCAAGCGGTTCAAGGGTCAAAGATATGCTTTCCAAAGTGCTCAAGCGGATGGAGGCAACAGAAAACCACTTAATGGAGCTCCGCGCTGATATTTCTGGCTTAAACCAAAAGGTGGAGTCACATGCTGTGGCAATCAGGCAAATTGAGCAGCAGATGAGTCAGATGTTTGATGTTGTCAATCAGAGGAAGAAAGGCACACTTCCCAGAAATACAGTTCAAAATTCAAAAAATGACGGTCACTACTAGGAGCGGGAAGGCCACAGTTGATCCACCAAGGCCAGTTGTAGTTGAAGAGTCAGAAATGCCCGGGTTTATAAATGATGATGATGTAGTGGATGTTGAAAACCCAATTTTGGTTGGGAACTCAGATGTGCAAACTGCTCTGAGTAGTGTAAAGGAGCAAGGAGATGGCCATGGGAAGGAGAAGGAGCCGCAACAAAAGCTCACAATAATTTCTATACCTCCTCCTCCTTACCGCATCGCTTGAAGAAGAAAGTTGAAGATGGAAAATATCAAAAGTTTATCTCTATGCTCAAGAAGCTATCGGTGAATATCCCATTGGTGGAGGCACTTGAGAAAACGCTCGGATATGCTAAATTTATGAAGGATCTTTTCACCAGAAAGAGAATCATATGTTTGAAACCTGCTGATAATCTGCACCACTGTGGTGCCATCAATACACGGGTCCTAACACAGAAGAAGGAAGACCCAAGCGCGTTAACTATACCTTGCACCATTGGGGAGGTTGAGTTTGCAAGGGCACTTTGTGACTTTGGAGCTAGCATAAATATGATGCCGCTAGTAGTATTTAAAAAGTTAGGATTGGGAACCCCCACACCGACTTCGATGCGGCTACTGATGGCTGACCAGACAGTTAAAAAGCCGGTGGGGTTTTTGTTTGATGTGCTAGTCAAAGTAGACAGGTTCATATTCCCAGCAGAATTTGTGATTCTAGACTACGAAGTCGATTCAGAGGTCCCCATTATTTTTGGGAGACCATTCCTTGCAACAGTAAGGGCCCTAGTCAATGTAGAAGCAGGACAACTGAAATTTCAGTTGAAAAAAGAAGAGGTTACCTTCAACATTAGTCGAACCATGAAACGGCCCAAGGAATTCAGCATAATTTCTACATTGGAGGATGGGGAAGAGTCACTTGATGAATTCTGAGTAGTCAAGTGACTTGCGTCGTGCTGCGAAGTTAAATCAGGCGCTGCATGGAGGCTACCCATGGAGGTGTTTTAATGAAGTCTGAGTAGCCAAAACACCCACATCGTTCCACGACGTTAAATCAAGCGCTTCTTGGGAGGCAACCAAAGTTGTAAATGTAATAAAAAGTTAGTGTTAATGTTTGTTGATGGGTGCAGGTGAATAAGATGGAAAATCTGAAGTTGGAACAAAAAACTGGAACTTCATTTCTGGTGTAGAAAAATCACAGAACGAGTCGTCATCTGACTTGACGACTCGTTTAGCCAGTCGTGAAGAGAACTGCAGAAAACAGGGGAGCAACGAGTGGCTTCACGAGTCGTTTCTTCAAGGAACGAATCGTTTAGTCCCCCTTCAAGTACACTGGATCAAAGTTTAAACTTAAAGAAAAAGGTGATGATGGATCACTCAACGAATCATTGGGAAACCAAACGAGTCGTTAACTGACCTATCCTGAAACTATAACAGGCAAAGGACCACGACTCAGGGAACGACTCGTTGGGTAAAACCACGAGTCATTACATGAGCCTTCAGGTCCCCGGGTGAGTTGACTTCACGCGACCCACGACTGAAAATTGGGAAAATTTAAATATTAAAATTAAAGAACCCAATTTCATACTCCCCGTTAAAAACTTCAAATTTCCCTTTTCTCTTCTTCCCTTTCATCACGCGAACCCATCAAAAACACCATTGAAAGTAACATCATCACTGCACACTCACTCGCGGAAGCACAATCAACTGCTATTGCACTCCATCTCTGATATATTGCATTGTAAGTAATCTTCCCCACACAAAAACTTGGAATATTGGTTGCATTCCATCAAGAAATTTTAAAGACCCATGAATGAGTGAGCTTGAATGATTTTTCGATTTATATTGTGTTCTTACGTGCCTTGTGATGTAGATAAACCCTAGGGAGTATGAAACATTGATTTTCAATCATGTAGTCACCTAGGTTGATGATTAATTGAAGTTGTGTGTTTGTGGAATTGAAAACTGGAAAGAAGAAGAAGATGAACAAGAACTCTTGAGCACGAGCCACATCACGAGTCGTTGGGTCACCAAATGACTCGTCATGTAGCTAGTGATGAGTGGGAAAATTAGACTGCTGAGGCAGTGTACTTGACGAATGACCTAACGACTCGTTTCCTTTGGTAAGGACTCGTTGGGACAAATCGTCAAGTACACTGGACAAAATGAAAAAAAATTGTCAAGCCTGGAGTAACGAGTGACTTCATGAATCATTGCCAGAGGCAACGACTCATTTAGTCACCCATTTGGAGCATTGGAACCAGTTAAAAAGATTTTTTGTTTCATCTCCTCTTGTGTACTAACCTTGTTTCCACAGGTACAATGGCTCCACGAGACACACCAAAGAAGGGTCAAACCAAAAAGTAGGTACCTAAGCGCAGTCAACCATCATACCGAAGGCTGCGAGATGATCCATCCTCCTCTGAAGAGTCGAGTGGCTCTAAAGATGAATATGTGGTATCGAAGGAGCAGCTGGTGCGGAGGACGACCAGGGCTAGGGCTCAACAAAGTTCAAATCCGACAGCCCTGGTCGATACTCCCACTCCACTAGCAAGGGATCCGCCTAGCTGCACTAATGAAAGTGCTAGGGCTGCTACTACACTTGTTCCGGAGGCTCCAACAGCTGGGCACGATTTAGGGAGAGTAGATGATTCGCATGCCTAGGAGGGGACTCAGACAATGAGCTGACTGAGACATCAGGCACATCAAATGAGCAACCAAGAAATGTGAGGAGATGGTGTGTCCACGGCATGCAGGCTATATAAAATCAAGGATATTGCTCCAAATGACAAAGGCAATCCAAAGCAGAGCATTTATGAGGAGCCAAGGCTGATCACCACCGGGTTGTAAGATCTTCCTAAGCTATAAGCAGTATTTGAGAAATACAAGTTTGGGTGGTTGACCGAGCCTTCAGGCAGTTATAGCCCATGCACAGTTCATGAGTTCTATAGCATATGCAGCCACTTTGCAATGGTTAGCACTAGGAGGCCAGGATTGGAAGAAGCGGCCTGCCGTGAATCAAGTGATGGTGCGTGAGACCTCAGTTGACATATCTGAGGAGACAATTTTCAGGATGTTGTACGGGCCAAAATATCGAGCTCCGATGAACATAGCAGAGTTTGATCATAAGGTATCCGAGTTGCAGAAAGTAAAAAAAATAAGTTGAATAGCATGGAGCAGATACAACAGTCCACTTGGCTTTCCCGCATCATTGCCACAAAGGGGCTGTTAGTTGAATGGCTGCATGGTACTGAGTCACAGATAAAGAAGGCCACTTTGAACTTTCTGGCTAAATTCTGGTGGCACTAGTGAGGCATAGGCTGGTACCAACAAGTAATGACAATATACACTCCCCGACAGAGCAACATTGGTAGCCAGCATAATGGAGGGGTGCGTAATCAATATCCTGTGGTTCATCATTGAGGAGATTCGGAACCGGGCTGTAAATGTTGGTACGATGATTCCCTTCCCTTTCTTGATTAATAGACTTTATTGGGAGCTCGAGTGCCAGAACTTCCATCAGTTGATCAGAGAGTGGTAGTTCAAAAGATTATTGATATCGGGCTGATTAGAGATGATACCAACCCGGTATCTAGGGCGAGGACTAAGGCATCTGCATCCGCTGGAGCGACCATAATAGCAGAGTAATTTGGCAGCAGGATGCAGACTAATGCAGCACAGTTTGCCGAGTTAGTGGCCGAGCCTACTGAGGGCAGAGATATAGGTAGCTAGGCTGAGGCTACAGATGTAGTGGATGCCTCCACCCCTACCGATGTTCCCGAATCATCATCTACAGCAGCAGCAACATCCAGACCATTCGTCGCACCTCCACGATCCATCTCAGCCGGCCTAGTCATGGTTTCACAAGAGTTTGTGGTTGACATGGCTAGGCGGCTAGCTAAAGCAGAAAAGCAGCAGGCACACACGGCTCTACAAGTCAAAGTCTTGACGGAGCAGGTCAAGCCGTGGGTGTCAAAGGAGTTGGAGACATTGTCCAGTTTGATGCATGGGTGACTGGACACTTTTTAGAGAAGGATGGACGAGTGCCTTGCACAGTTACAGGCACAAGAGTTATCTCGATGGTATGCAGAGATAGGAGCACTACGATCCGAGGTGCGAGACTTGGCCGCATGACAGACAGTTGCGGTACCTCCACCAATACTTCCCGTGATTGATGATGAGTTTTAGGAGGAGCTACCACCAATTTTTTATTTTATTACGGAGGAGCCGGTGGCACATGAAAAGGGGAAGAGGCCCCGTGAGGAGGAAGGTGACGATGCTGATACATCTCTGCTCTGTCAGCAAAAATGGGAGCGGAGTGAGATTGAGAGAGCACTGCACGAATCAAGAGAGGTGGCTTGACTGAGAGCCGGGACTGAGGAAGCGAGGGCTCGTGGTGAAGGAACGAGCTCAGTTGGATCTGAGAATGCGCCAAGTCAAGCCGACAATATTGGAGTTGATGTTGGAGGCGTATCTACACCCTCCATCGACCAGGTAGCTGACACCTAGGTCGTATAGGTATGTTTCCTATTCCCTTAGTTTTTGTCTTGTATATATATGCGTCGAGGACGACACATGCTTTTTTCTGATGGGGGTGGGGAGGGATACATGTGCATTCTATTTTGCTGAACATAACCCGAGGGTTTTTCTTGCTGGATATCTTTTCCCTCGGGTGTTCCATATCTAGTAGAACCGGCATGTTTAGGACTTTATTTTCTATTTTTTTGTGTGTCTGTCGGAAGAAAGTTAGGAAAACTGAAAGTAGTCATGAGCTAAAATTGTTTGATATTTTTATCTTTGATGATTTGATACCTCTTTGAAATTTTTTGTATGTGTATGTGAGAGTTGAAAATTATGACCTTTGTGAATCTTTGCGTGGCATTGCAACTGTGAACTTGTTTACCATTGTATGGTTGTACCTGAACTAGCGATTAGTAGAATTGATGATGTTGACCTATGCTATGTGTGAAGTGAGGTTTGATAACTGAATTTAATTGTGTGTGTCAATCTAGAACTTGCCTGGTCAGTCGTACCGAGATAGAGGATAAGGAACTAGGAAAGGATTATAGGCCGTTTTTGATTTATGAGTCCACTTTAGCCTAAAATACTTACCAAAGTGAATAAAAATCCTTTGATCCAAATGTTTGAGCTTAAATTTACCTTTCTTTTCATTTACACCAATTCATCTGCCTGATTTAATTATGAATGAACCTGTTTTAGCCCTGGTCCCTATTTGGACATTGTGAACTTCAACTCAGGCAAATCGGCTAAGTTGAGGGTGGCTATGATAGGGGTGAGTAAGAAGAGTCGGGTGGAAGTAAAAGTTGGGTAATGAAAAAGAAGAAAAGAGTGGGTGCGATATGCATGATGAAAAGGAAAAAATAAAAAAAATGTGGTGTTGTCAAAAGCAAGAAAAGAAAAGAAATATAATGTGTGACATCAAGAAGTTTTTGTTGAATAAAAAGTAACCGCATCCGTAGTGTCTAAAGTAAAGAGAAGAAAAAGCAGAAAAAAGGGAAGTGGGGTAAAAATAAGAAGTGCCAAGGAGGGTTGAGCTACTAAAAACAATACGTACCATACCAGAGCCCTAGCCTACGTAACAAGCCGAGAAAGTCCTATAGTGATCCATTTGTCCGAAAATCGAGGTATTGAAAGTAAAGGCAAGTCTATGGTATGGTATGCGTACAATTCGAATTTATTTGTGAGAGTGAGTGGATCTTACCTAGTCCCAAGAGAAATATAGCGAGATAATCAGATACACATGATTGAGTGTGGGACTTCTTTGAGGTGATAGTACTTGGTCAACAAAATCGTCAGCAAATTGTCTGGGGCAGTGCTATGGATTTATGTGCGTGGTTGCAGGTGACAGTATTTTTCCATGTTTCGATTCCTCTGTGTTATGGTTGCAAATTTTTCATATGCATAGTGTTTTGAGTTGATACAATGAGGGAGAGGTTAAAATTTTTTTGATTTTGATGGCTGTGGTAAGTTTCCTAAGGTTTTTCCGATTGAAGTGTCAAAGTTGATTGTTTTGTTTTGTTTTGTTTTTTCCTGAGGACATGCAAAAGTTCTATGTTGAGGGTGTTGATGTGCCATGATTTTACGACACTTTCGACGCTTAAAACCAAGAAATTATGCACATTCCAGGTATGTTTATATGGGTATAATGTATTTTGTGCTTAATGTGCAGGAAAACAGGTTCGTAAGTGAATTTGGTCGAATTTATCATAAAAACAACTGAAAGATTACTGCCAGGCACTCAACAAGTCATTGGCAGCAGGCACGACCCTTCACTTGAAGCGTTGGCAAAGAGATGAAGTTTGAAGATGTTAAACAGTGCACTCGACGAGTTGGAGGAACGACTGTTACACCTGGTAACGAGTTGTGAGGTCAACCGTTAGGTTTTGAAGAGAAAAATTTAACCATGTGTCCAGTGGAATGGAAGATCGTCATCACGAGTCATCACCTGATGGAACGACTCATTGGCAAGCTACTGGAACTGTCCGTGAAGTGCATTGGAATTTCTGAGGAAGTAGGCCATGAGGTACTTAACGACTCGTGCTAAGGAACGATGAGTCGTTATGTGACCCATTGTCAAGCCTGGGTATGCTGATGAGGACGACTGTTTTAAAGCAAGGAACGACTCTTCTAAAGGCCTAACGATCCGTCACATAGCATGTTGCCACTGCCAACCTGGTTTCCAGATTTATTTAAGAAAAGAATTTCTTTGTATTATAAATACCCAGTTTTAGGTTTATTTTAAGAGATTTTTTTAGACGATTTCTGGAAGGATTTGAGCCGATTTTGAGAGAGAATCTTGAATGATATTCTTGAGAGAAATTTTATACAATTGTTCTTGATTCAATACATGAAAGCTACTTTGGAAGATTATTCAATCTACTTGGTTTTTATTCTACAATACTTTGTAAGTTCCAATTATGATTTCTTCTATATTTTGTGNAATAACACAAACATGAGTAGCTAAACCCATAAACTAGGTTTGTGGGAACCAAGATGAATTAACACATATAGGTAAAAATACCTAGTGATTCTTGAACGGAATTTTATGCATGTATTATTTTTCCCTTCGTTTTTATTGATTCTTGACGGTTGCAAACGTTAGGACTTGCCTTATTCTTACTTACCGGATCAAGAAGGTAAAGAATGGGAAAAAGGAATTAACAACACAGATTTGAGGCTACCAACCCTCATCTAATATTTTGAACTTGTCCTAGGAATATCTAATCCGATATTAAGGGTAAGGGCTAACTATAGAACACTCGTATACAGACCAAGTTGCGTGGTGAAAATCATCTAGATAGGGGACCAACCATTTAGGTGAATCTAACTTACCAATATTGCATGTTAAAAACCAGAATAGATCACTTGTGTATAAACCTTGTGTTTATGAAATCTTGGGGAACACAATCCTAGTGAAGTCGTAAATTGAATACAAACCAAAGTTGATACAAGCATTCATTAGTTTTACTTGTGTTCTTCTGTATTTTTCCCCCTTTGGAAATAAGTAAACCAATAGTAATAGTTATTCGCATTAACCTAAGTTCTTACCAGATTCCCTGTGGGATCTACCTCAACCTTCGTTGGGTTCTATATTTGACAATCGACCGCTTATATCTCAATTGCAAGGTGTAATTTGGGCGACATCAAGCATTGTGACAGTCTAAAGAACAACTATTAAGTTGATAAACTAATTTCACTAAGGTTATTGAGTTTCTCAAATGATTGATAAAAGTCAAACTGATCAGCTGACATCCAAGGAAAATACTAAGTGCATTAAACCATCTCAAAACACTAACTTTAAATTGAAACATATATGCTAAGAAATTTTTCTCAAATACCATTCCATAAAAAATATAGGATATAGCATTTTAGACCAACTCTTACCTCACACAAGAATTCATCCCAAGAATCATGTTAAAATCGATAAGTTGGGAGGCATTCACAAATCAAAAAGAACGTCTCAGTTATAACATGATACGACATATGGAAACATTAAATTCTGGGGAGATAAAGAAATTCAACAACTAAATAGAAACACTAGGTCATGATTTCTTGAATTTTAGTCCAGGATTACTAAAGAGTTTGGGACACCAAGGTGAGAGGAAACATTTGTTGAAGTCCACATACCTAGAGAAGAAAACACTTGAGAAGAAGCTTTGAAATTCTAAAGAAATTGAAAGCCCTAGCTCTTGGCTTTAGGGAGAAACTCTGTGTTCTACGATGTTCTCTGAAAATCTGAGTGATGAATGAGGGAGGAATATCATGTATCCCTTTAAATCGTGCAATATATTCCCAAAAATGATGTAGTTTAGGACTTAGAAGAGTGGGAATGTGTGAAACTACCCCTGGGAAAAGTTTTGAAATCTAATTCCTGGGTCGCAATGCATCTGACAAGATAAGTGTTCACAAGCCTAATGGTCCATCGTCTCCACCATCGGGCTTAAACAAAATTGCCCAAAAATTTGCCCTAAGTGATGGGTGACTTAACAGACAACCGTTGCCCCTACCATCACACTAAGATAGTCGACTTGGAAATTTTGGTCCAGGTGATAGTTGCCATGACGGGGCATCACTCGCTTGATGGTCCTTCACCAACTCCATCGCCCTCAAGCTTATGTGACCAGGCTTTGACGGAACCAGTGACGGTTCATCGTCTAGCTGAAGACCATCAGTTTTACCATTAGAGGTGTAACAGGCCGTCATTTCCCCCATTACTCCGGCACCAGGTCGCAACTGTCATTCTTTAGCTGCAATATTTCGCTCTGGGACCTGAGGTGTTACAATATCTCCCCCTTGGAAGCATTCATCCTCGAATGGAGGCTAAATAGGATGAAAAGTGTAGGGAAAGAGCTGTAATCTCAGAACAGAGAACTATAAATTGAAAAATAATGGAGTAACTGACTCTGGACTGAAATACATGACTGGACTGAATTCATAAACTATAACCACATGCTATGACATGAAAGGAACTGGTAGGCATGATCTTAACAAGAAACCAAATAGAGTGTTAAAGAGGAAACTTGTACCTGAGACTAAAATTGAGCTGGAAGGGAATAAGTGAGGGTATTTAGCCATTATGTCCACTTCTGCCTCCCATGTAGCTACCTCAACTAGTTGGTTCCTTCATAAGACCTTTACTAAAGTGACTTACTTGTTTCTCATCTTACGAACCTGGCGGTCTAGAATCTGAACAAGAACCTCTTCATAAGAGAGACTATCCTTTTGTAATACCCTGAAAGCTCTAAGATCATACCCGAGAGTTGAAACAGAGAAAATAGGATTTTCTGCACTAGGTCACAGGATGAGTCATCTAGTGACCCATGAGGTGCATCATGAGTGGTTAGGTGACTCATGGGGAGGAGGGTGGATTTAGTTGGATTTTATTGGTTTGAGGGTTGACCACAAGTGAGACCATGAGTCATGGTCATCAGAGCAAGTCATTAAGCGGGCTGTGCTCAGGAGTTTGATTTGGGTGTTGAGAAGTTGGTAGTGTCCCCAACGACTAGTCACCACAAGTTATGGTGTCCCTCATGGTGACCAGTGATGATGAATTTCTAGTTCTAATAGTGGGAGATTACCACGAGTCATGGTCAGCGACGACGATTCATCTAGTCCCTCGTTGGGACTAGCAGTGAGTATTTTCCTACGAATTTATTAAGGGATTTTTTCGTAATTCCTAAGTTTCTAAGGCATAAACTACATAATTTTAAGCTAATATAAGTGTGTTTTATCAGGGTTGAGCTCATTCTAAACCCATTTTCTTCCATGCATGCAAACATAGTGGTTCTAAGGGGTGATCAAGCTTAGAATCTTCAAATTCTTCTGCAAATTCCTTTAGATTTTCAAGAGGGTTGTGAAATCATATTCTCCCAGGTATGTAGGGTTATGAATGGGTTTATTCATCCACACCCATGCCGAATCCCTCTTCAATTTTATGAAAATTCTAGTTGATGAATCTATGGGGTTTTAACCCAACATTTGAATTATCTAATTATCAATCATGGGTATGATCTATACATGTTTCTAATATTGAATTATGATTCATGGGAATATTTTACAATATTTTCAATTACAAATTATATTTTCAAGTTTTTACAAATTATRATGCCCACTCATGGAAGTTAATGAAAGTTGAGATTATGATATATGTATTCAAGCATGATGAGATGTATATGATGAAATTATGATTTCAAATTACCCATATCCATTTTCATGTTTTCGAATGATCAAGTCTATGTCAGGACCATATGATCAAGTATGTTTCATGATTTAACTAAATTTCATGTTATTTGCATACCACATGGATTTTGGAGTGTATACTCCCACTATTTTTATCTAGTGGTATGGTTTGAGCCGAAGGCTCCTCATGTTATGATTTCAGATTATGAATGCATGTTATTATTCAACTTCTTCACTAGACGATGATTCAGCTTCATTGAAAAACAATGGAGAGCATATGCATATTCTTGGGAGTAGTATCTAGCACCGAGTAGGCTAAGGGTCAGTCAACCCTATGCCTCAAAACTACATGCCAACATAGGTATGTTTAGATTATCTAGGACCTCCCTTATAAGCTTCCCCTACCCCGAATAGGCCTTTAGCTTGATATTGATATCATGGTAGTGTCCTTAATCGTGGCAAGGCTTTGGATGGCTCTGACCATTTGATTGTAATAGTCGGACCACGTAAGCTCTATCGTGGTAATGTCATTTGTGAGATGAGTCTCCCATTATTCCTCATGATTTTAGTTATACAAGTTAATCAGTCATGTTATCATGTTTTCAGCAGGTTTGACCCAATCTTCAGTTTTACTTACGATTATTAGTTTTTAACTATTCAATTATGATATTCAGTTATGTAAAATAATGTTTTTCAGATTATAGCATGCAAGCCCTACTCTCAAAATCTTATGATGAAATTTTTTATGATATGCATGATCTCTGTTTTATTTATTTAGCGGTTTTACTTACCTTTCGTACTCAATAAATTCCACGTACTGACCACATACTCTATATTGTATCGTCTCATGATACAGGCTCAGATATTCAGACTCAGCCTCTCAGTTAGCCAGATTCTCAATGTTAGCACCTTCTAGCCAGAGTTGGTGAGTCCTTATCTTTCGAGGGCCCTTCTTTTCAGTTGTACTTTCAATATTTTCAGTTTCAGACTTTAGTGAGTTAGTTGGCGTCTTGTCCTATCAAATCGTCAGTAGTAGAGGCTTATTAGACATAGTATGTATTAAGCTTCAGACTTGTATTATTTCTTCAGTTATTCGACGTTATTAGATTTTCAGACTTCCGCTATGTTATATGTTAGTTTTTCCTTATTTAAAGCGTTGAGCTTAGATGTTATGTTCATGCCATTGGTTGACTTGGAGCCTCTCGAGGTTCTTTGTCCCATGTATCAATCTGAGCCTATGTTCGGGTAATGAGAAACTTGGTATCAGAGAATTAGGTTATGAAGTGTCCTAGGGTGTCTAGAAGCCGCATTAAGTAGAATTCGGATCATGGGCACCAACAGGCCCCACCAGCCCCCTAGGATCATGTGCCCGAGCAGGTGGCCCATGTGGAGTTTAGGGCTACTATATAGATGCTAGCTCAGGCTTTGACCGCCCAAGTCAACTAACAGGCGGTAGCGAATCCCCTCAGAATGGGAATGCGATAGCGGCGAGAGTTAGAGATTTTCTAAGGATGAACCCTTTGGAGTTCCTTAGGTAAAAGGTGGATGAGGATCCACACGAGTTTATTGATGAAATTCTCAAGATCACCCAGATCATGGGGGTGATCAGGGAGGAGTGCGAAGATCTAGCCTCATATCAGTTGAAAATGGTTGCGCATATGTGGTTCTAGCAATGGAAGGATAGCAGGATAGTTGGAGCAGGCCCCATTGGTTGTGATGAGTTCCATACCGCATTTCTGGATCGGTTCTTCCCTCAAGAGATGAGGGAGATTAGAGCAGCTGAGTTTGTGAACCTGAAGCAAGGTAAGATGATAGTCTAGGAGTACGCATTAGAGTTAACTCGATTTTCATAGTATGCACCTGAGATGGTGGTAGATCAGAGAGCCAGAGTTAGTCGATTTATGCATGGGATAGTAGACTATTTGGTCAATGATTATCGGACTTCGATGCTTCATTAGGACATTGACTTTTCCCAGATAGTTCTATGCACCCAGTACATAGAGGATGTATAGGTGAGCGAGCGGGAGAGAGAGGCGAATAGGGCCAGGACTGATAGCTTCGGATTCTCCCAGCAGAGACCTGGTGGTGGGCACCATCAGCAGTCCCACCAAAGGTCTTCAGTGCTAGTGCTATCATCTTTGACTATGCCATCCTGGTCTAGGTGCGACCATAGGGGATGAGCATCAGGCTCTCGAGGTTAGGAGAGTAGACCCCCAGAGTCCAACATCCAAGAGTGTGGCAGGTGTGGCTGGAGACACACGGGTTAGTGCTTAGAAGGTTCAGATGCTTGTTTCGAGTGTGGAAAGCTGGGACATATGATCAGAGATTGTCCAGTAGCTAGACAGTGCCATGAAAGGGGCCAAGGCCCATCCACTAGTTCAGCAGCCCCACCAGCCCGCATAGCTCAGCAGGGTGCATCCACTACTGCGGGTGGTGGTCAGCGTGAGAGCAAATTCTATGCCCTAGCATCCTGTCAGGAGCAGGAGGTCTCCCCAGATATAGTCACTAGTATGTTACGAGTATTCCACCTTGATGTATATGCATTGTTATATCTAGGGGCTACCATATCTTTTATGATGCCCTATGTTGCTAGTAGTTTCGGAGTCAGTTCCAAAATCCTATCAGAACCCTTCTCAGTCTCTACTCCAGTCGATGATTCAGTTATAGCTCGACGAGTAAATAGAAATTGCCCTGTCATAGTACTTCTAAAAGTCACTTAAGAAGATTTAGTAGAGCAAGCCATGAAAGATTTTGATGTTATATTGGCATGGATTGGCTTAGTAAATTATAGAACCTGTGCAGTAAAGTTCCAATTTCCGGGTGAGCTAATCCTAGAGCGGAAGGGTAGTTCACCTATGCCTGTAGGTCGCTTCATTTCCTACTTAAGGCTAGAAAGATTATTTATAAGGGATGCATGTACCATCTAGTTTGGGTTAAGGATGCTACATCTGAAACCTCGATTATCCAGTCAGTTTCTGTAGTGTGCGAATATCCGGAAATGTTTCCGAATGATTTACCGAGAGTTCCTACCGAGCGGAAGATCAATTTTTGTATTGACCTACTTCCTGATACGCAACTTATATCTATTCCTCCTTACATAATAGATCCAGGTGAGCTAAAGGAGTTGAAGGAGTAGTTGAAGGATCTCTTAGATAATGGTTTCATCAGACCTAGCAAATCCCCATGGGGTGCACCAGTTCTATTTGTTCGGAAGAAGGATGGTTCCCYTTGGATGTGTATTGATTATTRGCAAYTRAACAAGGTTACAATCAAKAACAAGTATCCTCTCCCCAGTATTGATGATTTGTTTGACCAKCTTYRGGGTGCTAAGTKCTTTTCRRAGATAGACCTCAGATYCGTATACCATTAGCTCAGGGTTCGGGAGAGTGACATTCYGAAGATAGCCTTYAGGACTCGATATGGYCACWATKAGTTTGTAGTTATGTMTTTTGGACTAAMGAATRCTCTTGCAGCTTTTATGGAYTTGATGAATAGGGTGTTCAAGCCATATTTGGATATGTTTGTGACTGTGTTCATAGATGATATTCTSACATACTCTCAGAGCGAGGAGMATGCCGCTTATTTGAGGGTGGTGCTATAGACTTTTAAGGATCKCCAKTTGTATGCAAAGTTCAAAAAGTGTGAGTTTCGGCTAGACTCAATGGTATTTTTGGATCATGTGGTGTCAAGTGAGGGTGTACAGGTGGACTCCCAAAAGATAGAAGCGGTGAAGAATTGGCCTAAACCAGTGAGTCCTTTGGATATCAGGAGTTTCTTGGGTTTAGTAGGTTATTATCGGAGGTTCATTGAAAGTTTTTCATCCATTGCAGCACCGTTGACTAAGTTGACCCAGAAGAAAGTGAACTTTCAATGGTTGGAGGCTTGTGAGAAGAGCTTTCATAATTGAAGACTTGACTCACCCCAACAACAGTGTTGAACCTACCTGAGGGTACCGATGGGTTTGTGGTGTATTGTGATGCCTCGAGGATCGGCCTTGGTTGTGTATTAATTTAGCACGGTAAAGTTATAGCCTATGCTTCCATGCAGCTGAAAGTCTATGAGAAGAGCTATCAGACTCACGACCTCGAGTTGGAGGCAGTAGTATTTGCCTTGAAGATTTGGAGACACTATCTGTACGGAGTCCATGTATATGTGTTTAGGGACCATAAAAGCCTACGGTATGTGTTTATCTAAAAGGATCTAAATCTACATCGGAGGAGGTGGTTAGAGCTTCTCAAGGATTATGATATGAGTATCCTTTATCATCCAGTCAAGGCCAATGTCGTGGCAGAAGACCTTAGCAGGATTTCTATAGAGAGCGTGACCCATGTAGATGAGGAGAGTAAAGAGTTGTGATGGATGTTCATTGGCTTTCACGGTTGAGAGTACGTCTTGTTCACTTAGCAGGTGGTGGTGTCATTATGTAAATGGATCAGAATCATCCTTAGTGACTGAGGCTAAGGGTAGGAAAGACGAGGATACTATGTTAGTAAAGTTGAAGGAAGCCATTCAGAATCAGAAGGTGGAGGACTACTCCCAAGGGGGAGATGGTGTGCTTAGATATCAGGGTCGTCTGTGTTTTTCATGTGTTAATGATTTAAGAGATCGGATGCTGGATGATGATAACGCTCAAACTCACACCTCCTGTTGAAGTATGAAGCAGACATTGTCAATAAAGAACCACATAAAGAGGTTGGGATCGAACCAACAGGGAATATGGAAGATATAGACTAATGTCGGTTAGTGAACTTGTTGGTTAGTTACTCCAATTTGGATGTTTTAAGAAAACACTGGTAAAAAAACAATTGAAATTATTATTTAAATCAAGAAT
This sequence comes from Datura stramonium, assembly GCA_018107945.1. Classification (NCBI taxonomy): domain Eukaryota; kingdom Viridiplantae; phylum Streptophyta; class Magnoliopsida; order Solanales; family Solanaceae; genus Datura; species Datura stramonium. The sequence goes on from JACEIK010001087.1 coordinate 249,930, forward strand.
TAAGAATAACTAGGGTTTGCATTCCCCATGAATTCATAACTACGTCAAGTATACACATGATATCAATACCAATGCTTACTTGTAGAACTAATAACTAGGGCTCATCCAAACGACTGGTTCGTCCCTATTGGATGACTATACTCAATCACCGAGTCAAGTCTCATGAGCGGTTTCAAACTAAGCGTTATCAATATATTCCAAATTTAACTATTCCGCGATCACAACTCAAGTTAATAAAATGATCATTAAGATCAAGTGTTTGTTGCAATTCTCTTTTTCTAATCTCTACCTCTCTAGGATCAAGCAAGTAAAGAATTCGGGCATGTCCTAACATTGTACACTATTAAGAAATATTTGAATATGAAAAGAATACAATACAAGCGTTTTATTGTTTTTGAATCTCTTTTGTGTATCCTTAGCTCGTTAATCCACCATGGTTCCCACAACCCTAACTATGGAGGTTTTAGACTCTCATAGTTGCAAGGTTGTGATATGCATTCATAATTCAATACTTACAATGGTAGTTGATAGAAAAGCTTCTTTGAATACGTAATAAAAATCTCAAGAACAATTGATAAAGATCAAGAAAGAAATAAGGAAAAGGTTGATTAAAAGTTAATCAACTCAATTCTATGTTTTTCCCTCGAATCCCTATTGATTTCATGCCTCTATAACTTATCTCTAATGTTCTCTTTTGAAAATAAAACATAAAAGGTATTTATACAGACATAAGAATCCTTTTACTAAACTAACAGGGTGATTTTCCATAACTGGCGCCGCCTGAGCCATGACTAATCATACGACCCCTAGTAGAATTGCACGAGTCGTACCCACTGTCCGTAAGTCCTTGGCTTGCTGAAATTTTGGCTAAGTGTTGGGCCTTGGTATGACTCATACATGCTTCTTATGAGTCGTGCTTTGCTTCTGTGGTCTAGCTCTGAGAACTCTGACATCTTCTAACATTATTCACTAGTACTGTGGTACGACTCGTACCTTCCAGCCATGACTCATACTGTCTGAAGTTCTGCTTAGCACTGAAAATCCTCTGAAGATCACCACTGCTCCTGGTACAATTCGTACATTGTTGCCGCGATTCATAGATCTATCTGTATCAAGAGTCTGCCTTTGTGCAATTCCTTCTGAATATTTCCAAGACTCAAGTTACGGCTCGTACTAAGAGTCGTAGGTTGCATTCTTCCCAATTCATCCATATGAAACTTTTCACAGTTCTCAGTACGACTCATACCATCAACATACGGCTCATACTGAGATTGATACTTTAGCTTATTTTCTGCACTTTCAGGCTTCTTTTGCGCATTCTTGCTCCAACACTTATTTTTCCTGAAATTAAAGAAAAAGTGTCTTATATCCATATAGACACATCTAAGTTCATACTATTTTCTTGGTTTTAAGCGTCAAAAGTGTTATAAACACACAACACATCAACATGCTCAAGTGAAGACTTTTGCATGTCCTAAGGCAAAGAAAAGAAAAAACTAAACATGACACTCAACTAGAAAATAAACCTAGGATACTACAGCCAATACCAAACAAACTTTGCACTATAAATCCAACAACTTTTGACCCTTCTTCCGTGAACCAATATCAGCTCATGTACTACAAGCAACAACAAAACATGATAAGAAGGGATCAATACATGTCATCTAGCTATTAACAGGTAATAAAGTCATCACCGATGCTTTTCACACAGACCATTGGTAAGATTAAACATAAATCATGTACTCTTACAGCAAATGAAGTCCCCATTCACACATATAGAAATAAATATGGCATGGGACTGAACAAGCGAGACTCTCACTCTCACAAAGAAGTTTCAAATACTGTGTATCAGATACCATAGGCTTGCCCTTATTTTTCTACTTCGGTCTGTCAGATGGTAAGATTAGGATCACTATAGGACTTGATTCGGCTTGTAATGTAGCCTTTAGGGTTGGACATGATAAATATGGGATCTTTTTAAGTGACTAACCCTTTCTTGGCACTACATACATTGGTTTTATATTTCACCTATTTCACCTTTTTTTTTCTTTTCCGTCTTCTTCCTCCCTTTACACCCCTTTGGTAATAGATTGTTCTCATTGAATGCATTGTCAAACTGTATAAGAGACTCCATTTATTGAATTTACACGATATTGATTATATAAGTTGGGGATGAAAAATAGGCATAATATGGATCTCCTGAAAAGTAGGGAAAAAGCAAAGATGAGTAAAATTTTTCCAAATTAAAGAAAATAAAACATGTGACGAGTTAAATATACCTCAGGTGTTATTTGTTTTTGTGGAAGTTAAATTTGAAGCATATTTTATCCTGCTAATTCACGTGTTTAATATGTTATTTTGGATGTATTATTATTAGTCACTAGCTTATTCATGTTTCTTAATTCAACGCTGATTGTTTCCTTTTCTATCATGTCATTCCACCAATAGACTTCTCATAGGTCATGGTATATCTTGGTGGCACCCGGATGTATCGAATATCTGGAACCATGAGCCTCGTGCAACATCCGATTTCTCAAATTTCAAACATCCGGGACACACAAGTGACCCTGATATCGAAGCACACCATCTCCCCCTTTGGAGAAGACCTCTATCTTCTGATTAAGAATGGCTTCCTTTAACTTTACCAATATAGGGTCCTTATATTGTCTAGCTTTTACATCAATCACCAAGGATGATTCTGACACATTCTGAACTATAACATCGCCATCAGTCGAGTCAACCAAACGAACTCCCAACCTTGCAAGTTGATGCACATCCATCACCAGCTCCTTCCTCCCCTCATCTACATGGGACACACTCTCCATAGAGAGTCTACTAAATGTGTCTACTACTATATTGGCCTTACCCAGATGGTAAAGGACACTCATATAACTATCCTTGAGTAGCTCCAACCACCTCCTTTGGCATAGATTTAGGTCCTTCTGGGTAAACATATATTGTAGGCTCTTGTGGTCTGTAAACACATCTACATGGACCTCGTATAAATAGTGTCTCCAAATCTTCAACGCAAACACCACCGCTGCCAATTCAAGATCATGGGTCGGGTAATTCCTTTCATGAACCTTCAACTGCCTAGAAGCGTATGCTACAACTTTACCATGTTGCATCAATACACAACAAAGGCCGATTCTAGAAGCATCACAATACACCAAAAACCTATTGATACCCTTGGGTAGGGTTAACACTGGTGGTGAGGTGAGTCGGGTCTTCAACTCCTAAAAGCTCCTCTCACAAGACTCTGACCATTGGAACTTCACTTTCTTTTAGGTTAGTTTGGTCAATGGCGCTGCAATAGATAAAAATCCCTCAACAAACCTATGATAATAACCAACTAAGCCCAAGAAGCTCCTAATATATGAATGATTCACCAGTCTAGGCCAATTCTTCATTGCTTCTATTTTCTGAGAGTTCACCTTTATGCCCTCACTTTATACCACATGGCCCAAAAATACCACTAAGTTCAACCAAAACACATACTTACTGAATTTTGCATATAATTGGCGGTCCTTGATAGTCTGTAGTACCACCCTCAAATGGGCGGCATGCTCCTCCTCGCTCCGAGAGTATATCAGGATGTAATTCAATAAAAACGATCACGAACATATCCATGTATGGCTTGAAAACATAGTTCATCAAATCCATAAAAGTTGCAGGAGCATTTGTTAGTCCAAAACATATAACTACAAACTCATAATGACCATACCGCATCCTGAAGGCTATTTTCGGGATGTCACTCTCCCGAACCCTGAGTTGATGGTATCCGGACCTGAGATCTATCTTCGAAAAGCACTTAGCACCCTAAAGCTGGTCAAACAAATCATCAATCCTGGGTAAAGGATACCTGTCCATGATGGTGACCTTGATCAATTTTTGATAATCAATACACATACGAAGAGAATCATCTTTCTTTCGGACAAAGAGAACTGGTGCACCCCATGGGGATTTTCTCGGTTTGATGAATCCCTTATCTAAAAGGTCTTTCAACTACTCCTTCAACTCCTTTAACTTGGCTGGAGCCATTCTGTAAGGAGGAATTGATATAGGATGCATATCCGGAAGAAGTTCAATACCAAAATGAATGTTCCACTCGGGAGGAATTCTAAGTAGATTATCTGGTAACTCTTTTGGCTATTCACATACTATTGGAACGGACTGTATAGTTGGGGTCTCGGATGTAGCATCCTTAACCCTAACTAAATGGTAAAGGCAATTCTTGGAGATCATCTTTGTGGCCTTAAGGTAGGAAATGAAATGACCTACAGGCACTACTGAACTACCCTTCCATTCTAAGGCTGGGTCACCCAGAAATTGGAATTCCACCACACGGGCTCTACAATTGACTGAGGCATATCATGCAAACAACAAATCTATGCTAAGAATAACATCAAAATTGGTCATGGCTAACTCTACTAACTCCGTCGAGATGACCTTCTGAAGGATTATGATTGGACAACTTCTATACACCCGCCTAGCTACAACTGAATCACCCACTGGATTAGCGACTGAGAATTGGACCACATTATCTATCACCTAAAGTTTCTAACTGGACTTGACCACGAGTCACCTAACGTGTCATGGTGACGGACCACGACTCATGGTGACACTCGTTAGGTGCACTATCTAATGATTGACTAGGGCTGGTAATGGGAGACAAAACGAGTCATTGCTGGTGACCACGAGTCGTGGTCACCATCCGTCAAGTACACTGCCTCAAACACTCTATACTTCCCTTTGCCCTTCCCCACGACTGATGTAACGAATCGTGGGACTGACCACGACTCATTGGATCGCCCGTGGTGTAGCGTTTTCCCAAAACCTAGAACTTCTTCACCAGGCCTTCCCATGAGTCACCTCACGACTCATGGGCACCTCCAATAGGTCACTTGACGACCCGTTCTGTGACTGGTGCCATATTTTCCAGTTTTTCTAAAATTTTCCCTTTTTGAGTCTCGGGTCTAATTTTTGTGTTTCCGGGGCATTATAGAGTCCTAGCTCCAAATATACCATAAGCTAAATAGAGGAGTATAGAATCCAAAACCATATAGTAAGCTTATTTATATAACTGAACTAAATCATGAAAACACACTAAATCTGAGTGGGATTACCCAAAATCTGAAGATCGTGCATACTTGAAATAGATATCACTAGTCAAAATCAAAAATTCATATATAGGTAATTTGTAAACATAGATACATGCTAGATATTTCATCATTCTTGAAATCATCAATTATAAACTAGACTTTTTCATGAACTTTCATAAGTAGGAAAAATCTTCTATAACTTTAAATCATGAATTTAGAATCAATTAGTACATAAAATTTGCTCATGAATCTTAAAACATGCTTTGAAATATGAAGGGTATTGACTAATAAATAAATCATGGAGAATTTCATAAGTTTGGGTTTAAACCCCATAGGATCATACACTTGAATCAATACTATAATTCATGAACTTGAGGGAAAACTGGGCATGAGAGTGAAAAGAAACTCTCATTCATCGTCGTACATACCTGGATAAGCTGAATCTACGCTCTTCCTTGAAAGAAAGAGAGATTTGGAGAAGAACTTGAGGAATTCTAGGCTTGATCTTCAATTGAAAGGTCATAGTATTTCATGCATGGGAGGGAATAGTTTAGAATAGGTTAAACCCTCTTAAAACCATCCTAACAAAGCGTAAAATGACGTAATTTAGGGCTTAGTAGCTTAGGAATTACGAAAACACCCTTACTAATTTCGTAGGAAAGCTGGCACTACCAGTCCCAGTGAGGGACTGAATGAGTCGTTACATTACTGGACGACATGTTGTCCACTCTTGTCATCACTACTGGAACTTCCAATTTTTCTTCAAACTTTTTCCAACCAATAGCCGACCTGAAAAGTCTTGAAGTGACACCACGACTCGTCCCTTCATCCGTTAAGTCCCTCTGAATTAGGTCCCTAATTCCAACTCTTCACCTCTCCACAGGAGACTCAATGACTCGTAGGGTGACATGATGGGTTGTTCCTCGACCCGTTGTCACTGTAACTTCATGAAAAAGCACCACTCGACGAGTCACTGAACAATAGGTTAAGTGACCTAATGGCCACTTGATGAGTCGTTCTGTGACTTGGTGCATATTTTCCTGCTTTTCTCTGGTGCAACTCACGGATCTGATCTTAGGGACTTTTGGGTTATTACAGTTGATGTACATCACATCATAAGCATGCATGGTTTTATTGTGTTACTTTGGATTTATGTATCAAATAAGCCTACGGGCATAGAGATCTTATCAGTCTTCGATTAACATTGTTGTATGATACAAGAACCTCCCACGCAATACACATGCTAGGTAGACATACATGAGCATGACATTCATATGCATTCATTTTTTTGTTACATGACATTTATGTGACTACACATATTTTTCATGACCCAATTGGGCGAGTCGTGCAGGTATCTACATCGACTATGACTCGATAGGAGAGCCCTCTTTATATCACAGTGTCATATCTAATTACAGACTTCATCACCTTACATCAGCCAACATTTGCTAACATAAAATAATACAAATAAATACTCCCAAACCTTAAATATTCCCAAAATCTATATAAACATGTACAAGAGGTCTAACAGAATATCGATAAATAAATGACACAACTTCATCTTCAAAAAACTATAAAAGTTGTTGCTGAGTACTCCACACCAATCAGGAGACTTCAAACTTATAGCAACCTACACCAGAAAAAGGTGTAGCAAGAATAGTATCAGTATACACACGTACCAGTAGGTAACATTGGCCGGCTTAGATTATCTTGCATAACGACATAAAATTTTCATGCATTCGACAACAATATATTTAATAATTATTCCAACGCATGAGATAGTATAGTAAATTTCCTAGCTAGATCATCCATAATTCATTAATTTACCCACAAACACCCAAATCACTTAGCCCTCGCGTTTTACCTCAAATCTGTTCCTTCATGCCGCTGTAGCGGTAGTCTCAACCACTACAGCAGTCTCACGGTAGTGGAGTTCAACTCGCTGTAATGCTACCTAGTCAGAGGAGTAGCCTTTTCCTCTTCACCTAGATCCTTGCTTTTTCATCACGAATCCATTAATACGTGTCTATTCATTTTACCCATTCAATATCCTTGGTCAAACCATTTTTATTTTTTAATCCCTTCATTCACCAGTGGAATTTAACTATATATTGTCTAAGTTAGGCCACTAACGGTCAGTTAACCCAACAACTTATCCATCAAAAATTTATTCACAATTACACTCATCATAGCACCATTATTCATTCACAATATCATAGAAACTCTAACATTAAGCCACAAAACATGTAAATAACTCATATATTCACAAGGAAGCCACAAACAAAAAATATTGAGCTTAGTCTAACCAATTTAATCATAAATTACATACCTGTCTTCACGTTATCTCACATTATGAAGTACCATACCTGTACCGTGTCACCACATATTATACCTACACTGCCTCCCATGTTGTACCGGAATTCATGTCGGTGTATCTCGTATCACACTCATATACCTATATATCTTGTCACTATCACCGTATGTATGTCGTGTCATACCTGTACAATTTTTGTGTCATAATTATACCATCAGTAATGTGTCGAGCCCACGCCTCTGTCACACCACTGTACACACACGCCAGAGGGTCTTATATTTGCCCTTCTAGTCATGACCTGCAGGAGACTTTAGAAATTCATGTACTGTACACCCATCCATATGAGACCTTTATCATACCTGTCTGTGTATTCACGTATGTACACCCAGCCATATGGTCTTTAACCAAACCTATCTGTGTACTCTCTAATTTCGCTCACGAGGATGCTCACCTCGGGCACGGGCCACTCATGTCCAAGCCCTCACTCTCAACTTGATCATACAATTTATTCATTTAAGTCTCATCTCAGCCCTAGGCCTCTTACTCAACATGTTAATAATTTACCTTCTTATTAGGACGTACCTCTTCATTCACTTGCTTGGTTATCACAAATCCCACGAATAATATCAAACCCAACATATCACCGTTTGAAATATCAATTAAACACACACGCAAGTGAGAATCACACATCATAATACAACAATCAACAATTCATACACACAACCAGAGTTATATAACAAAAATTATAATGAATTTCTTAGTTCTGAGCTTAGTTCTTATCTGATAGTAATCCAATTGATTATGTCAAAAACTTCACAAGGAGGTGCAACCTGGAACGCTCATGAGATTAGGCTCTACTGCAGTAGCATTACTGCCACCACAACAGTCTTGCTGCAACGGGTCCCCGCCTGCTGTAGTGGTACTATTCAAGAAGTACCTCGACCAGATCTTCATCAAGTTTTCCCACAAATCATTTCTTCGTAAATCTCCCCCACTCAAATATTTTCACAATTCATCATAAACCTAGATAACAACACAAATGAACATACTTAGCAGTTTAACACAGTTCCATGTCAATTCGGTGGCATCATCCTATCAGGTTCTATTCTGACAATTGAATTTTAAAAAGGCAATCATCATATTAAATTTCATTCCAACAATTGAATTTTGACAGGGAAATCATCACCACGACTAATGCCCATAGGCCAAATCAACACCTTATCATTGCACCTGTATGCAGACCGTTAAATAAAGTCTAACTCCTCTAAGCACCTTTAATCAAACTTTATTCTTTTACAGCTACAGCCCACTAGATTTTATACATGGAGATATCATCATCTCTTCCCTCTTTCTTTCGCTACTCTAGCTTACTTTTTTCCTATTATACTAGGTTAACTAAATTAGACAGTTCCCCCTACATCATCGATACCAATCAAGCATTGTACATACATGTTTGCAAAAATCAAAGTCTAACATGGGGTGGGTAAGCCATAGCCTACCTAAAGAGGGGAGACGAAATTTGCTATATTTATCTTTTGTATTTATCATTGTGTTGGCTTTTATATAGCCAACATAGTACATACAATGCTGAGAAGAAATAATGGATTAGAGAAAATCTAGGTAAAAGAGAACCTACGTGAATGTACTAAAGATAAGGGAGTTGATAAATACAAGATCAATAATAAAGTCATTGAATTAAAAAAAGATTCCTAAACAAATAACCAAAGTCCTAAACTTAAGTGAATTTATTTGCCGTTATTATGCCCTTACAAGTTGGCGTCGATGTCTATTACGCCCAACTTGGAAAAATGTTTACTACAAAGTGCACACAGAAGTGGCTTTCTAAGAAGATCTACAACTTGATCAGGAGCATGTAAATGAGAAAATTCAAGCTATTTTTTCTCAACCTTCTCACGGACAAAGTGGAAGTCGATAGCCACATGCTTCATGCGACTATGGAGAACAAGATTGGCAAAAATATAAGTGGTGTTAATATTGTCACGGGGAACTCTTGGAAAAGAAATCAGTGGGAACCGAAGCTCCAGAAGAAGATGGGTGAGCCAGTTAGTCTTAGAGACAATGGCAGTAACTGCTTGATATTCTGCCTTAGTAGAAGAACGGGAAACTGAACGCTGCTTCTTTTCAGACCATGAGATAAGGGAACTACCAAGATACATAACATAACCAGTAGTGGAGGTGTGATCTTGAGGATCCCCTGCCCATCCTGAATCAAAGTATGCAACCAGTCTAGATCACTCTCCTTGGCTATGAGTATACCAAAGGAAGTAGTGCAACAGAGATAGCTAAGAAGGCATTTAAGAGCAACCCAATGAGACACAAGTGGCTAATGCATGGCTTGTGACAACTTGCTGACACCAAAAGATATGTCTAGATGTGTGAAAGAAAGGTAATGAAGCTTACCAAAAATGCACAGATATAAGGAACCCTCAACTAGATGTGTAGGGTCAAAAACAATGGTAGATGTCATAGGTGTGGAAATGCCTTTACAATTATCCATAGCAACCTCAAGCAGGAGATCCATAGTGTACTTTTCTTGAGAGAGCAAAAGATCAGTAGAAGATCGAATCACCTCAACACCAAGAAAGTGATGTAGAGGCCCTAAGTCCTTTAGTGAAAAACATTGGGAGAGAGCCTCAATGATATAATAAGCACCTCGTTGATGATTGTCAGTCACTAAGATATCATCCACATAAACTAAGATATACACAATGAACCCAAACTTATGCATAATGAAGAGCGAGGAATCAGAAAATGATTTAATAAAGCCCAAAGTAAGAAGATAACTTTTTAGTTCGGTGTACCAAGCACGAGGAGCCTGTTTGAGACCATTAATTGCCCTATGAAGCTAACATACATGGGTAGGATTCTCAGAGTTGTCAAATCTAGGTGGCTGTTGTATGTAGACTTCCTTATTGAGACGACCCTGCAAGAAGGCATTGTTAACATCCAACTGATGAACAGGCCAGTCAAGTTGAGTGGCGATAGTCAGGATAAGTCGGACAGTAGCAAGCCTGACCACTGGACTGAAGTAGAACGATAATCAATTCCCGGGTGCTGAATGAATCCTTTGGCAACCAAACGAGCCTTGTATCTATCAACAGAACTATCAGGTTTATACTTAGTGCGGAATATCCACTTATAATCCACCATGTTTTTGGAAGAGTCACATGGAACCAAATCCCAAGTGTGGTTGCGAACAAATGCATCAAATTCAACTTTCATTGTTGAATCCCACTAGGGAATTATCTTGGCTTGCTTATGGGTTGTTAGGATTTTTGGAGACAGTGTAATGGTTCTAAGGAGCTGTCTAGGTTTAAGGCTATTAGTCTATGATCGGGTGGTCATTAGGTGTACTTTGGTGGCTGGATGGTTAGGTTTGGAGTTGGTTGGTGGGTCCATTGAATAGGAGGCAAATATGTTGGTGGAGGAGGCGAAGGAGCCATTTATGGCTGATGTTGTGTCGAAGCAGATGAATTGTGAGAAGGGCGTAGTTTGGTTGGGAGTGGGTGGTTTTCCTCATCTATGATATGTGATAAGTGGTCGTGAGGCCAAAGCTTGAGGTGTTGAAGAAGAAGTAATTGTTTGTTGTTGTGGGACTTGTTTAGATGGAGGAGAAGGAATATTACCTTATTGTGGAGAGACCATCTGGTGCGGAGGAGATAGCTTGCGGCAATATAGTCATTAGTAGGGGGAGTTGACAGGAGGTCTGTACAATTGAATTAGTGTCCTTCTTGTATTTTTGTTCAATAGAAATATTATCCCAAGAAACATTATATGTATGTTTAAACTTGGAAAAATATTCTGAAAAGGAAAATTGTTTTCCAAAAAATTACATCCCTGGATAAATATAGTTTGGAACTAACTGGATCAAAACAATGATGGCTATAATATTTATTAGAAAATCCTAAATAAACACCTAATACAGAGCAAGGTTCCAATTTATTACTAGAGTAAGGTTTTATCCATGAGTATCATAAGCATCCAAAAACATTGATGGAATTATAATTAGGCACTGCATGAAAAAGGTTTTCAAAAGGTGATTTATTTTGTAGATTGGGTGTAGTAATCCTATTGATCAAATAAACAGCTTGATGAAAAGCATAACTCCAAAAGGTTGAAGGTAAGGACACTTGATGTAATAAGGTGGGAGTTGTCTCAATGACATGCTGGTGTCGATGTTCAACTAAGGCTTCCCTTTGAGGTGTGTATGGGGGAGAAACTAAATGTTCAATGCCATGTTCTTTTAGATAGGAATCTGATTTTTTAAATTCGCTATGACCATTAGTGTCAAAGGACAATATTTTTGTGTGAAAATGTCTTTCAAGAATGGGATGTAAAGTTTGGAAGATTTCTAGAACTTTTATATTAGCCTTGAGTGTGAACAACCACATATATTTTTAAATTTGATCAACAAATAAAATGTAATATCATTTTTTGGTCAATCGAAACGACTAGAGACGGCCCCTATAAATTACTGTAAATTAAATTCAATGGATTGTCATTGTGCAAAGTATTTGTTGCAGAAAGCCATCCTGTGGATTTTATTAGAATAACATGAATTACAAGTACTATTAGTTGTGGAATCAACAACTGGAATAAAAGAATCATGCAAAAATTTATTTAGAGCTCGATGATTAGGTGGCCTAATCGTTGATGCCACAGGTTGTATGAAATAGCAACATTGCATTTAGTAGGACCATCCACATCACTCGATTGACACTCATGCAGCCAGTTTTTACTCCAACCGCGAACCAATGGAGCCCCCATAGTCAGATCCTTCACAAGATAAAAATAAGGAAAAATTCCATTGAGTTATTATCTTGTCAAAATTTAGAGATAGATATTATATTATTTTTAATAGCTGGAGAGAAAAGGATATGTTGTAGATGGAATTGGTGATTTGATGTATTAAAGTTCACATTACCAGTATGATAAATTGGAATCATATTACCATTACCCATGACCATATCCTCCGAACCGTGGTAGTCTTGCCTAGTGTCTAGACCCTGTGTGTCCGAGGTAATATGGTAGGTGGCACCACTGTCAGTGATCCATGAAGGGGAATGATTCTGTAAGCGTGCAGCATAATCAGCACATGCTTGAAGATGATTGTGAGAGTGTTTGCGACATACATGAGCAGTATTATCTCTAACATCGCAGAGTTGGCAATAAAGGTTGTTGTTGGAAGACTGCTTTTGTTGGTTGTTGCACCGAGGTTGCTGATTGTTACACTAGGATTGATAACGATTTTGTTGATTGGGCGCATTTGATCGTTGATTATTATTCTGATTATTGATAAAGCCCCGATGTGTAGGAGTGGAAGTGGTCCCCTGAGCAATATTGACAGTTTTTGGAATACAAGGTATCATTTTGGCTTCCTTATGCTGGATGAAATGCTCATTATCAAGGATCTTTTCGTATAGTTCTTCATAAGATATTGTCGAATCTCAAGCTCGGATAACGGCAAATAGTTCTCAAAATTCAAATACAAGGAAAGTAAGAATCTTGATAGTCAATTCTTCATTGGATACAAGGGATCCGTCATTGGCAAGTACATCACAAAGGGAGTGAACTTGATGGAGATAGTTTTCAGTAGGAAGAGCGTCTTTGGTAAGGTGGGCTAGTTGGTCTCGAAGACTAAAGATGCAAGTTTGGAATTTATTTACATAAGTAGTATGCAAGGCATCCCAAGACACTTTTGCATTTGTAGTAGAAGCAACAGTATTGGTAATGGTCGTGTTGACAACTACCAAGATAGCATTCTATATAAGCTGATCTTGTTGAAACCAAGGAACATAATTTGGATTGGGGATTTCTAGGTTTTTTTAAGATAAGTTTTAGAGGGGGTTGTATTGATCCATCAAGTTGACCAAAGAGGTTGTATCCATGTATAAGCACGGATACCTGATCTTCCATAATGTAAAATTATGGTTACCATTCAGTTTGATAGGGAGTTGAGTAACCAGATTGAACTAGACATCAGTCTTTGAGCCGAACATATTGTCTGCATTGATGATTCTAGTACTGGGAGCCATTTGTGTTTGAGGTGGGTGGGCTAGGAGACAAACAAAATTGAGATTATTAAAGCAATAGAGCTCTAGATACCCTAAAGAGGGAAGAAAAAAGTTGGTAGCAGAAAAATGTATCTTCTGTATTTATCATTGTGTTGGCTATTATATAGCCAACGTAGTACATAAAATGTTGAGAAGAAATAATAGATTAGAGAAAATATAGGTAATAGAGAACATACATGAATATGCTAAAGATAAGGGAACTGATAAATACAAGATCAAGATAAAAGTCATTGAACTAAAAAAGGAGTCCTAAATAAATAACAAGAGTCCTAAACTGAAGGGAATTTGTTAGCCATTATTACTACCTAGGAGCCAAGCTATTGTTGAGACATTCCTAGTTGAATGCTTGCACTGAGTCTTGTGTTCTTGCAGAGAGTCATAGCTACGAGGGGTGAATTCTTGCCTCCTATAGCCCCCTAGTTTCTCTTCTTAGTCCAAAAAGTCTACCTCCTATTTTGGGTGTTTTTAGTTGACCCCATTTTAAGAGAATAGGATTTTAAATTCTAACTAGGACAGGATTGGAAAGTTTTGGTCCTCTTCACCCTATGTAGTGAGACCTATTACCACTGTTGTGGTTTTGCTGTTATGGAGAACAGCCCGCTGTGGCGGACGTATGCCTGGGTCCACCCGATTCATAATTCAGCTCAGTTTGATATCATACACTTCTTAATCTTTTAATTCTGGGAACTTTACCCTGACTGGCAAAATTATGAACTTCCCCTTACTTAAGTCGTTCAGGTGTTATAACGAGCGAATGGGTCATTACAATATTGCATTGGTATAGTTTGAAATTCCAGTTAGGTTACACTTTTCAGGGGTCAGGTTGTTTCTATCCCTACCTCTTATTCAATTATCTTGAGTATTACATATATGGGGTGAGTTATAGTTAGTTATAGGTTTTGGAGTTTTCAGGTTATCTCTTCCCTTTCATGATCTCATCCCTTAACTAATTATCTTATGATTTATTGTATCATGACTATTATTTTTAGCCTTACATACTAGTACATATTATTCGTACTGACATTCTTTGCTTAGGGATGCTGAACTCGTGTTGCAGATACAGGTAAAAGCCTGGATCGCCTTTTACAATAGGAGCTCGTGAGTTTCATTGGCTATATTGGTATGCTCCTTTCCTTCTAGAGCAATGTCTAGAGGTTTGATTTTGTTTAAGATTGAGTTTTGATGTGCAGTTATGGGTAGGTCAGAGCCCTATTCGACCTTCAGTATAGTATTCTCACAAAGGCTTTATGGATCTAGTTCAGTATTGTTTAGATATGTGTTTTATAGCTAAGTTTAGATCCTCATCGACTTATGTGTTTCTATAATTGTTGCATTATGGCCACATCGGTCCATATGTTGTATTATAATTGATTGAGGCAGCTGAACTTACCGGCCTAAGTGTTACAATTACATATATTATATAGTTGGTTCCTCGATCCATAAGGTATCGAGTGCCAGTCGCACCTCTACCCATCTTGGAGCATGGAATTTTTTCATTTTTTTTCCTTTGGCACTTTAAATGACCAAAAAGTGATTAAAAAAATTCCCCTAACAGCCAAAAAAATTGCAAGACAAACAAAATTGCAAATAATAAGTTTTGAAACAAGTTATGCCTCAAGGAATAAGTTCATACAATTTATGTCTTAGGGGCATAAATTCAGTAGCATGGCATAAGTTCAACAACAAAAATTTAGCAACATGAACATATGTATAAGGGGCAGAAGTTTAGCGGTATGAACTTGTGCCTAGGGCAGAACTTCAATTACATGAATTTGTGTCTTGGGGTATAGGTTCCAGTAGCATGAACTTGTTCCTAGGGGGCAGAAGTTCAACAATATGAACTTATACCTGGGGCAGAAGTTTGGCAGCATCACATAAGTTTAACAACATGAATTTGTTCCTTGGAGCATAAGTTCAGCATCATGAACTCGTGCCTAGGGGAGGAAGTTTTAGAAGCTTGAATTTGTTCCTGGGGCAGAAGTTCAACAGTCTTAACTTGTGTGTTGGGGTAGAAGTTTAGAAGCATGAACTTGTGCCTAGGGGGCATAAGTTCAGCAATATGAACTTTTGCATGGGAGCAGAAGTTTAGCAGTATTAATTTGTGCCTTCTAGGGATAACTTGTGCCTAATGATTTATTTTTAATATTAAAGATAAAAGTACCCCTTGAATATTAAATAATACTTAATTTATGCCTCTACACTATTCTTGTGCTGCTGCATGCTACAATGTTGTCGATGTCTGTTGTAGTGCTCCTGCCTGCCGCCTGTTGTAGTGTTGTTGTTGCCTGTCGTTGTTGGTTAGTAGGAGGATGGGCTCTAGATTTAGTTGGGACTTGGGAGTGAAGGCTAGGCAGTGGCACTAAGCGGTAGTTGTAGTACTAGGGTTCGTTGACAATTGCAACATATCTTTAAGTTTGAACTCTTTAATTATTTAGTATATTAAAATGTTTAAAGTTTTTAGTGTTTAATATTTTGATTTGGTCTTTAATTTATTTTATTTATTTTCACTTAAAAATCATTTTAGAAATACGAAATGAAATTAAACCATATAAAAAACAAATTGAATCAAACTAATTCGGTATTCGAGGCATATTTTTTCATAACCAAAAATTGAA
This sequence comes from Datura stramonium, assembly GCA_018107945.1. Classification (NCBI taxonomy): domain Eukaryota; kingdom Viridiplantae; phylum Streptophyta; class Magnoliopsida; order Solanales; family Solanaceae; genus Datura; species Datura stramonium. The sequence continues at coordinate 266,056 of JACEIK010001087.1, forward strand.
AAAATCAAATAAAAATTGTATTTAACCGAATCGAAGAACTGAAAGTCCACCCTATATACAAGGAAAAAGATGATCAATTAATATTATTTTGCTGCAATTTTGTAGCGTGAATTAGAGAAGCAAACACAAACTGTTGGAGGCATTTTTCAATCCAAAGGGTAAATTTTCTTGCTTACGGTTTGCTTAAGCTTATCCTTCATGTGTATGTAATTCAGTTCGGTACTAAGCAAAGTATTATACTCAGTGATCCGATATGATTTACACTTATACACATATTTGGCATAAAATGCTGTAAAAAAGATTTAAAGGAGTAAATCATATGAATAGGTCGAAGTTGGACAATCATAGACTATTTGAATTTAGTTATGAATTAGTTAAAATAAAGAAATTAACATGAGATTGATATCATGTGATTATAAATTGATTAAATAAAGTAAATTTTATGAATTTTTTTAGGTGACAAGTTTGGAATTTCGGCATAAATATTATGAGTAGTGATCTAACCACAATTTCTATTTTCATAACCTGGATATATATGCTTTTGAAAATGAAATGTATTACTAAATGTTTTAAATTTTTATGTGGAACAAATCCTTTACTTGACATGATAACTAACTGTTACTTGAGATGTTTAGCAGTTACTTTAAACAATTTTACTGTTACTAGACATGATTTTCCGTTTACTTGATATGTGATTACGATTGCATTATTGATATTATCATTTCTTGAAAAAATATAAATTGTGACAAGTGTGTTTTATAAGTTGCAAAGTACGATTTGATAAGAACTGTTTTGAAATGTTTTATACAAATAATTTAAAGTATTTAAAGAAAAGTATAGTATCGGAGTAGATCTTGATGGATCCATAGCTAATGGTGGATTCGTTAGACCTAGTACACCTTGTATTTACTGATTACTGTACAGCCCTTGCTAGTGGGAAGATAGAAATAATATAATGTTATGGATTTCCCTTTAATAAGGACCTTTGTTATATCTAACTACTTTATAAGGGGTCCATAATTAATGGTAATGTCTTAAGGTAGGGAGCCATACCGATTACATGTTGATTTCTTATTTGCTCTCTATTTCCATTCTGGTTAATTGAAAAGGAATGTTGAAGAATGATGGGTCAGTAAGAAAATCCATGAAGCTTCTCTGGGGCTGTTCTTTTGTTTTACACATTGGCCCAACTCACTTTGTTTCATCACATTCTGTCCAAACATCGTGGATATATGTTATCCATGTAGATATACATTATTGTTGTACAAAACTTATCTTTCACCATACATAGGACTCTTCCATATATTTATGTATATCCCCTAGCATTACTTAATTTGTTAATAAGGATTAGACTCCTATTAGGTTTGTCTTATTCTTTGCGATTATAAATAGGGACTTTGGACTATGTCTTTAACCAACCAAAACAGGAAAAGAATATTTTTCATATCTTCTTGCTTTAATTTGTAAAGAGTATCAGAGAAAGTATAAAAGCCCTCTAAATCATCATATCTTTTAAGTTTTTATCATTCAATATGTCGAGTTCTTCTCACTATTCTTAAACAATGACCGAAGCCACCATAGTTGGCAGTGAAACTGTCTCTAATGGATCCCCTGCAATCAATGTAGTGGATACGACATATCCTTAATATTTCCAACCCTTGGATTTCCCGGGAATTACTCGTGTCTTCTATGTTTGATAGAAAAGGATATGGTCATTGGAAAAGAACAGTGATCATAGCCCTTTCAGCCAAAAATAAGCTGCGTTTTTTGGATGGATCCTTAAAAATTCCCACGTACTATTCAGGCTTGTAGAAGGCTTGAACTCAATGTAATGCCATGGTGTTGTCATGGATGCTTAATTCTCTCTCCAAAGAAATATTCGAAAGTGTGCAGTACTTGAGTAGTGTGAAGGGTCTATGGATAGACCTAGAAGAAATATTTGTTCAGACAAATGGAGCCAAATTATTTCAACTTCAAAAGGAATTGAATGCAGTAACTCAAGGTAACACAGATATCTCGACTTACTTCACAAAAATGAAAAGCTTGTGGGATGAATTACATGCGTTGAGTACTTTTTCTGCTTATGTGTGTGAATGTGAATGTGGTACTAAAGAAAAGGGACACAAAGCATAACAAGATGAAAGGTTATTATAGTTTTAATGGGATTGAATGATGTTTTCATAGAAGCAGGAGAAATATTCTTTTATCTTCACCCTTCCCTTCAATAGGACACAACTTATTCTCTTGTAATATAAGATGAAAACCAAAGGGACATATATGCGACACCAGTCAACCCTGGAGAGTCTAAATTTTTAAATCATGCCACTCGGCAAGTAAATAGAAAAACTAATGAGCATAAGGGACAGAGAACAAACTATGATCCAACCAGGTCATAGTGTGGACAAATGTTACAAGATTCATGGGTTTCCTTCTGATTCTAAATTCACCAAACAAAAAGGATGTCAAGGAAATACACAAGAAAAAAATGTATTTGAATCAAGTGAAGAGCAGTCAAAGGTTAGTGATGCAGAGTCTAAGTCCATGAGCTAGGAAAATATAGGACAGTTGCTACAACTTCTTCAACATTTCAATGCTGCCCAGCAGAATGAAAGTAATCCTGAGGCTAATGCGAACATGAATTTTGCTGGTATAACTCAATTTTTTAATTCTTATCCTTGCTTTATTAGCTTTAACAGTAACTCTTGGATTTTAGACAGTGTAGCAACTCAACATATGACTCACAATAAATCACTTATTTCACATTTTAATACCTTTCCTAAACATCTTATGGTCAATCTTCCCAACTCTTTTAGAGTAAAAGTATAACACCCCAAAACTTTTCTAGACCAAACTCAGACCTTTAGAAAAAAATCCAGAAGAAAACCAGAAAAGTTGCCTCAGAACAACTGAGACAACGAGTCATGGTAAGCTCCAACAACTCATTGAGTTAGTCGCGGTCAACTCAGTTTTGTCCTTCGGGAAGAAACAAGACAAGGAATGACCCATTGTGTGAAACAACAAGTCATCCTGTCACTCATTGATCCCTAGCTCAGAAGTCCCTCTTCTAGGACCCCACGACTCAACCAACGAGTCATCGTGTATTACAATGACTCATGGTGTGATTCATTGGTTGAGAACCCCAGGAACTCCCTTCAGTGATGACGAGTGAAAACAATGACATGTTGTATCACACAACGAGTCGTTGTAACCACCCATGGGGTCACGTTCAGTAACCCTTAGATTTGTTCCAGTGAAGGTAACGACTAGACACAACAATCCATTGGGTCCACAAATGAGTCATTGTGTTTTCCATCATCAAGCCTCCCAGTTTTCCAATCCAGTGACCACAGGAGGAACAAACGACCCATTGGTTCATCCGACGGGTCGTGGTATCTCCCATTACCAAATAAAGTAAACCCAGAACCTAGACTATAGGACCAAAGACTGGTCCCAACGAGTCGTGGTCTCAACTAAAGACTCGTTGAGTTACCCGTTAGTCCCCTGTCGGGAAATTTTTGAAAGATTTTATTCTAGGGATATTTTTGTAATTTCTCACCTACGTAGTCCAAAAACTACAGCTTTTTGAACATATTTTCAAAGAATTTAAAGGGTTTAAACGGTTCTCCTCCCTCATTCACCACTTAGACTTTCAGAAAATGTTCATAGAACTCAGGTCATTCCTCTCAAGCAAGAACTAGGGCTCTTTGTCAGTTGCAGACATTCAAGCTTTTTCTCAAGGGATTTCTTATCTAGGTTTGTGGAAATTCAATAAGGGAATTGTTCTTCCCTTGTGTCCTCAAAACCTTTCTCTATTTCTTCTATCAGTTACAGCCTTGTGGACTCGACATGTAGAAAGTTTTCAGACAAATTTCTTTAAGATTTCAAGTGGAATATTATTCAAGATATTAACTGCTTATTTATTCCCTATTTCTATAAATTTTGTGAAACTAGTAGCTAATGAAATGATTTATCCCTAGTTTCTCAGTTCGGTAAAATTAGAATCCTGCGGGTTGGACTAATTTTTCCCATGTAGCTTGATTCTATCAGTTTTGGGATTCCCATATTGTTAGTATATGTGGAAATATGAGTCATATGCATGTTAGTCCAGTCTCATTCAGATTATTAGCATATTCAGTATTGTCCAGAAATGTCAGCTAATCAGCTTGACTACAGTATTCTCTTTAGGTGTCAGTGGTGCCTCTCAGTTATCAGATTTTAATGGCTATTTAGATGGTTATGACACTTCCAGATAAGAAGCTCTGACCAATCTTAGAACCCCAGCTTCAGATTTTTGTTTTTTCTTTAAACGGTTATGACACTTCCAAATAAGCAGCTCTGGCCAGTCTTAGAACACCAGTTTTGGAATCTGGTCCGATAAGACTCTCAGGGTACTTCTAGATAGTTATTCCTAACTTAGTATTGGGCCCCAGTTTAGAGTTATCATCCTAGTAATAAGTCTAGGACTATCCAGTGGGAGTAGGACTTATCACCGAGCGGATTGAGGTTCCAGCGCACCCAGGTTCCCAGAACTACATTGGCACTGTAGGTTATTTTTATTGGCCTTATGTCCCCATATTTGTGATCACCAAATTCATGCTTTTAGACCCTGACAAGGTATATTGGGTCCTACCGATGGGGTGTATACACCGAACTCCACGTCTAGCTCACGTGGTTATATATCGGTTATAGACTCTCCCACTAGTCAGTATAGACTCAATTAGCTTAGCTCACAACAGTTTCAGATTACTCAATTTAGATCAGTTCAGTACAGTAGTAGAGATCAGTATCTCAGATTTAGGGCATGTCTTTGACCATCAAACAAGGTCATTTTGACCATATCAGTTTCAGCATTTCAGTTGGTCATTGCATGTCATTATAGTTCAGTTATTTATTCTCTGTGTTTTGTTTTCTCCTACTTACTCAGTACATTCAAAGTACTAACGCATACCTTCTATGTTGTATCGTATTATGATACAACTGCAGGTTCTCAGTCTCAGCACTGTTAACAGATCTTATTCAGGAGTTTTAAGCCGCACCAATGGTGAGTCCTCATCTTTCGAGGATGATGTTTATCTTTCTTTAGTTTTTTTTATAAACAGTTAGACTTTAGAGTTAGCTAGGGGCTTGTCCCAGCAACTCATCAGATATAGATGGCTTTCAGATATAGACTCAGACTTTTAGATTTGTTTTCTAGATGTGTAAATTTTTATTAGTCAGTTTTCCTTAAATGGTCTTATTATTTAAACTTTTGCTATGATTTTACTCAGATTACCAGTGTTATGATAGACCATGGGTTGATTTGAGGTTACTTATGACTTCAAGTACCATGTCTCATCCAGGGTATAGACTCGGATCATGACAAACTTTTTATCAGAGCACTAGGTTTAGAATATCCTAGGATGTTTGAAAGCCACGTCAGGTAGAGTCCTTTTCATGGGTGTGAAGCACGCAAAACTTATGACAGGGAGGCTACCAGACGTTATTAGGAAAACTCCCTTTTCTTCATACTCTTTCTCATGCGTTGAAGTTCAATTCCAGAAATGTTCTCCTAACTTGTGCTCTATCTTGTTTCAGTGAAATCATGACTCCAAAATGTCAAAATGGAAGGAGGGCCAGTAATGTCAACCGACTTGTCCCACCAGCTCCAACAGTCCCTCAGGACAACCCAGTGTCCTTCGCAGAGTTCAGAGCAGCAATCCAGCTGCTCGCACAAATAGTCAGAAATCAGGTGAACTAGCAGGTGGTGTAGGTTAATACCAATGGGTTCATAGCAGCTTCCCAAGTTCAGGATTTCATCCAGATGAACCCTCCAGCCTTCCATGGATCTAAGATGGGAGAGGACCCATAAAAGTTCGTGGATGAGATTAGGAAGATCACCCTAATTATGGGTGTTAGCTCCTCTAAGAGTGCTGACTGGCTGCCTACAAGTTGAAGGGGGTAGTGCAGATCTGGTACAACCATTGGAAAGAAGGGAGACCAGCGAAAGTGGAACCCGTGGAGTGGGAGGAGTTCATAGAAGCCTTCCTAGACAGATTCTTCCCCCGAGAGCTTAAGGAGGCTAAGGTGGAATAATTTATGAATCTAAAACAGGGTAATAGGATGGTGGAAGAGTATGTACTGGAGTTCACATGGTTGTCTAAATATGCTCCGGAGATGGTAGCCAAGACAAGGGCTCGCATGTTGAAGTTCGTCAATGGAGTATCGAACTTGGTCCTCAAAGAGTGCAAGACCACAATGCTTATCCAAGATATTGAGCTCTCCAGCCTCATTGTTCATGCTCAGCAGATTGAGGCATAAAAGTTGAAAGATTTTGAGCGGGAGAACAAACAGGAAAGGACTTTCCAATAAAATTATGGCCACCAGAGGTCTGGCGGTAGTAGCCACCTACAGTAGCAGCAGCAGAGGGCTCTAGCACCTACTTCAGCCAGTGCCCCTACTTTTCGGTCCCACAAAGATCGGAGGGGTGGATCATCTGGCTTGCAGTCCCAGACTCAGCGCCAGCTACCACTACCCAGCTTTCCCTAAGTGTGGCAAGAACCATCTAAGGGAATGCTTCAGGGCCCATAGGGTTTCTTTGGGTGTGGATAGCTAGGTTATCAACTCAAAGAATGCCGTCAGGAAGATGGGGGAGATCACAATCCACCACTTCCGCAGCTCCAACAGGCCGACCAGTTCAGCAGGACAACACTTCAGGTACGGATGGCGGCCAACGCCAAAACCATTTTTATGCTTTGTCCTCTCCTCAGGATCAGGAGAGCTCACCTGATGTGGTCACAGGTATGTTACGTCTTTTCCATCTAGATGTGTATGCCCTACTAGATTCAGGAGCAACACTATCGTTCGGGACTCCCTATGTAGCTGTCCAATTTGATATCAATCCAAAAGTCCTCTCAGAACCATTTTAGTCTCCACCCCAGTTGATGAGTCAGTTAGAGCCAACCGAGTGTATAGAAACTGCCTAGTCTGAATCTTGAATAAAGTTATTCCAGCCGATCTCGTAGAGTTATCCATGGTTGATTTCGACCTCATTCTTGGAATGGATTGGTTACACTCCTGTTATGCCTCAATCGACTGTAGAACTAGAGTCGTCAAATTTCAGTTCCCTAATGAGCCAACTTTAGAGTGGACTAGTAGTAGTTCAACGCCTAAGGGTCGGTTTATTTCCTACCTTAAGGTCAGAAAGCTTATTTCTAAAGGGTGTATTTATCATCTAGTTTGGGTCAAAGATTCCAGCTCTGAGACCCGGACCATTCAGTTAGTTCCATTTGTAAGCGAGTTCCTTGATGTGTTTCCCGAAAATCTTCCCGAAGTCCCTCCTGAGTAGGAAATAGACTTCAGAATAGACCTTCTCCTAGACATTCAGCGCATCTCTATACCTCCTTACAAAATGGCTCCAACTGAGCTTAAGTAGTTGAAGGGAGCAGCTAAAAGACCTCTTTGATAAGGGTTTCATCAAGCCCAACATCTCTCCACGGGGTGCTCCAATAATATTCGTGCAAAATAAAGATGGTACCCTTAGAATGTGTATCGACTACCGTCAGTTGAATAAGGTCACAGTTAAGAACAGGTATCCCTTACCCAAGATTGCTAACTTGTTTAATCAGCTATAGGGAGCTAGTTGTTTCTCCAAGGTAGATCTCAGGTTGGGGTACCATCAGCTAAGGGTCAGAGAATGTGACATATCAAACATAGCTTTCAGAATTCGGTATGGTCACTACGAATTCACGGTTATGTCCTTCGGACTAGCTAATGACCCTGCCTTGATGAATAGGTTTTTTAAGCCATATCTGGACATGTTCATCATTGTATTTATTAATGGCATTCTTGTATACTCCAGAAGCGAGGACGAACATGCTAACCATATGAGGATATTGCTACAGACGCTCAGAGACCGTCGTTTGTTCGCTAAGTTCAGCAAATGTGAATTCTGGTTGAAGTCTGTGACTTTCCTTGGCCACGTGGACAAATTTTGGTTGAATTATGTGACTTTCCTTGGTCACGTGGTCTTGGGTAAGGGTATTTAGGTAGATCCTCAAAAGATAACAGCAGTGAAAGACTGGACAAGACCTACTTCCCCAACTAAAATCATAAGTTTCTTATGCCTAGCCAGTTATTACCAACGTTTTGTTGAAGGTTTCTCCTCTATTGCATCTCCTCTGACTAGTTTGACTCAGAAAAAGGTGAAATTTTAGTGGTCAGATGTGTGTGAGAAGTGTTTCCAAGAGTTTAAGACTCGACTCACAACCGCTCTAGTAGTAACCTTACCGGAAGGAACATATGGGTTCGTAGTGTATTGTGATGCTTCTACAATCGGACTCGGTTGCATTCTGATGCAACAGGGTAAGGTGATAGCTTACGCCTCCAGACAACTCAAGATTCATGAAAAAAACTATTTGAGTTATGACCTAGAGTTGGTAGTAGTGGTGTTTGTATTGAACATATGTAGGCACTACCTTTACGGGGCTCACGTTGATGTTTTCACCAATCACAAGAGCCTTCAGTATGTGATTAGTTAGAAAAATTTAAATCTTCATCATAGAAGGTTGTTGGAGCTATTGAAGGACTATGACATGAGTGTGTTGTACCACCCGGGAAATGCCAATGTGGTGGCTGATGCCCTAACTAGGATGTCTATGGGGAGCACGACTCATGTTGAAGAGGGAAAAAAGGAACTAGCAAAGGATATTCACAAGTTAGCTCGGTTGGGAGTGTAGTTGGTTGATACAGTTGAGGGCGGAGTAGTGGTGCAGAGTGGATCAGATTCCTCATTGATAGTTGAAGTTAAGTCAAGGAAAGATTAAGATCACGTACTACTTAAGCTCAAGGAGGCGGTTTTCAAAAAAGAAGTGGAGGCTTTCTTCCAAGGGGGAGATGGTGTACTCCATTGCCAGGGTAGACTATGTATGCCGGATGTAGGTGACCTGCAGTAGCAATCCTGGTTGAAGCACACAGTTTGAGATAATCTATCCACCTAGGAGCTAATAAGATGCACCATGATCTACGAGATATTTACTGGTGGAATGGAATGAAAAGAGACATTGCAGAATTTATGGCTAAGTGCCCGAACTTCCAGCAGGTTAAGGTGGAAAATTAGAGACCTATGGGTATGACTCAGGATATCAGCATACCTGTATGGAAGTGGGAAGAAGTGAATATGGATTTTATTACAGGTCTACCTCATAATCATCGACAACATGATTCAATCAGGGTGATAGTAGACCAGATGACCAAGTCAGCACATTACCTTCCAGTTAAAAATATAGACTCAGTTAAGGATTATGCTAGGATTTATATCCGGGAGTTGGTATGACTACATGGGGTGCCCTTGTCCATTATTTCAGATAGAAGTACCAAGTTCACCTTGCATTTCTGGAAGTCATTTCAGAAGGGACTCGGTACCCAGGTTAAGCTCAACGCACCTTTTCACCCGCGGACAGATGGACAAGTTGAGCGGATTATCTAGACCTTCAAGGATATGCTGAGAGTGTGTGTGATCGATTTCAAGCGCAGTTGGGATGATCACCTACCTCTCATCGAGTTTGCGTACAACAACAGCTACCACTTCAGTATCCAGATGTCCCCGTTTGAGGCATTATATGGTAGGAGGTATAGGTCTACTATAGGGTGGTTTGAGGTTGGTGAAGTTACCCTAATAGGGCAAGACTTAGTTCAGGAGGCTATGCAGAAGGTGCAACTTATCAGGGAGAGGTCGAAAATAGTGCAAAGCCGTTAGAAATCCTATACTGATGTGAGGAGAAGAGAGTTAGAGTTTGCAATGGATGATTGGGTTTGTCTAAAAATTTCACCCATG
>JACEIK010001088.1:19168-32938 GCA_018107945.1 Datura stramonium
TTGATTATTGTCTTGATAACATAATTTGTCACACATAAAATAATAATTATATTTATTAAATATTTGATTATTATTTTAGACATGTAACCATATGTATTTGCGTACCTATTTTATTAAGCCTTTGTAAAATCTCACTATATATAACTAACATTTGATACCAAATATTGGTTCAAGTTGAATTTAAATGGTGTTATAGTGCCCACAGAATGCACGTGTTACGCACAAAATGTATTGACACACGCATAAGCTAATTTTATTAAAGTTTAGATAAAGTTTTATAAAAATTCAAGTTTTAGATCTTAAGTTACTGAATTAGATGTGTCTAAATTGTAATTTTATAATATAAGAGGTCACGTGACTAACGTTAATGAGAATTTATTAATAGCTGGCTCACGTGACTATTGTTAATAAAAATTCTTTAATATCTGGCCTTGTTTATGTTCATTAAATTTAGCACTACTGAAATTAATTAATTAACTATTCTAATTACTTATATTAAACTATAAACTTAATCAAGATATTCTTCCCCACATCTATTACAAACCGCCTACATTTTTTTTTTGAAATTTTTTAAAGAAATGATTGTAGTCCAATGAGTTTTAAAAAAAAAGTATAAGTCTTAGTTTTAGCGATTTATCTGAATATATGTGTGTCTGAGTTATAGTCTTATAATATAAGAAGTCACGTGACTAATGTTAATGAGAATTTATTAACAACTGATTCACGTGATTAATGTTAATAAAAATTAATTAACAACTGACTTCATTTGTGTACAGCTGAATCCATCAAGCCGACACTGTTATCATGGGGTGGGGGTACTGGTATATAGAGGAGACAATAAACTTAAATATAACTTATGAAATTTATTGTTTATGTTCTCACTAAAAAATTATTTATCTCCCGAACTTGTTTTCATAAAAGTAATTACCTTTTGAAAAAAACATATAGAAAAATTTAAAAACATTTTCATTCATACCAAATATACACTTAGAGCTTATACATAATAAACATTTTCCAAAGCCAAGTTTTTTGCTATATGTCTCATTGCAAGAAAATGGATAATTTTATATATAATTTTCATTCCTCCGATATATATACATTCTAAAATAAATAAAGACATAACAACAAGTTTCTTTTAATATTTGTTGGATAAAAATAAATATGGATCATTTAGGGATTGCTTATGAATAACATTATCTCTGATGCAGCTTACTTGTATATTTGTTCCATCGGGAGTGCTTCATAGAATTAATCTAAGCTACTTTCACCTCTTGCCTGAATATACTAACAATAATAACAATAATAATATACTCGGTAAAATTTTATAAGTGAAACCTGAAAAGTATGATGGGTATGTAATTTTATTCTTACCTTATGAAAGTATAGAAATTATTTTCGATAGACCATCTACCGTTCATCAAGTAAAGCAATTAAAATAATTTCTAAATGCAATCTATGACTAAACAATATTGTGGTATATGTAGCAAAAAGAGAGAGAAAGTTTCAAATAAAAACCCAAAGGTGAGACTAGGAGAGTGAAGACATTTTTAGAAAAAGATAGATACATGCTTTTTTGCTCTCATTTCGAGAGTAGATGTCCGATTGAACGCGAAACTTATGAAAAAAAGTAAAACTATTCCTTTAAATATATCACCATATTTTTACGGTCAAGAATGTTATTTTAGGTAAAATACAAAGGTTTAGGTAAAGAATTTTCAATTATAATAATATGTTATATCTTTTTTTTTGGAAGAAGTTAAAAATGAAAGAAATGTATTACGAGAAATCAAAGGAGCTAGTAAAAACTTTTTTTTTTGTGAGTATATCACATTTAATGATGACTGGTATTTCATGTTTTAGTTTATGTATCTTATTTTTTCTTTTGATCTATTTAACAAATTATCAAAAAAAAATTATATGTAATAAAATTTTAATTCTAACATTTCATTTACTCTTGTTAACACTTCTTTTGAGGAATGACATAACATATTATATTTAAGATTATCAAATTCAAGGGGTATATTTATATGCTACACCTATTATATAAAATTCAAAAAATTCTTCACATACATTTTTAAATTTTCTGTTCAATCAAACAACGACACGTAAAATAAACCGGATGGTAAATAAAAATTCTAGCTTGCAATTTTCAAAATTATAACCAATATAGGTTTTTAAATTGAGAGTTTACATATATAACACATATGAATTAGGAAGAATGAACTTATATGGGCCTGGATCATGAACATGTTTACGTAATGATCGAGATGAAAGTTGGGCAAACATAATCACCGATGTTATGTTTCTCCAAAAACAAAACAAATGGAACTAAGAAGGGTAGGCCCTTGAATGTTGTTTTAGAAAGCTTACCCATAACAAATTATGAGTTAGTATTTCTTACAACATTTAATCCTTTTAACCTTTGTGTCGAACAAGATTGCACGTGTCACACACGATGGACGTGTGATGACGTATGGCACACGAAGAAGCTAATTTTATTAAAGTTTAGATAAAATTTAATAAAAATGTAAGATTTAGTTCTTAAGTTATCTAAATTAGGTGGATCTAAATTATACTTTTATAATGTAAGAGGGCAGGTGACAAATGTTAATGAAAAATTCATTAATAAGAAATTTGGCTACATGACTAACATTAATAAAATTCATTAATAACAGACCCATTTATGTACATTAAATTTAGCACTATGAAAATTAATTAGTGTCCTATTATTCTAATTGCTTATACTAGACTGATTTAATCAAAATACTCTTCCTTTTATCTATGCAGAAAGCGGCCTATGTTTTTAAAAAAATAATTAAAATGATTGTAGTCGATGAGTTTTTAGCAAAAATACAAGTCTAGTTCTTAATTTATCTCAATTAAGTGTGTTTGGTTGATGTTCTTATAATGTAAAAGATCACGTGACTTCGTTAATGAAAATTCATTAACAACATATTACTAATGTTAATAAGAATTTATTAATAATTGATTCTCATTTGTGTATATTAAATTTAGAACTACTTAAATTAATAAATTATTCAAATTACTTATACTAGACTACAAATTTAATCAAGATAGTCTTATAGTGCCCACGAAATGCACGTGTCTCGCACAAGTACGCATCGACACATGCATACGCTAATTTTATTAAAGTTTAGATAAAGTCTAATAAAAATTCAAGTTTTAGATTTTAAGGATTCTTGAATTAGGTGTGTACGAATTGTAATTTTATATTAAAGAGGTCACGTGACTAATGTTAATAAAATTCATTAATAGGCGGCTCACGTGACTATATCGTTGTAAAAATTCATTGTTAATAAGCCCGACCTTGTTTGTGTTCATTAAATTTAGCACCACCGAAATTGAGTAATTTACTATTCCAATTAATTATACTAAACTACAGATCTCGATCGTTCTTCTATGAAATATACGTTCTATCAATCATTCCATTTTGAGTCGAGTCCCCTGAATAAGTAAGGCCCAGCGATTCCCCAAACCGGCTCTGGTCTTAATCAAGATATTCTTCCTCACTTATATTACAAAACGCTAGTTGTTAATTTTTTTTAAAAAAATGATTATAGTCCAATGAGTTTTAGAAAAGTAAAAGTCTTAGTTTTAAATTTGCACCGAATATAGGTATGTTTGAGTTATAGTCTCAGTAATATAAGAGGTCACATAGACAACGTTAATGAGAATTTATTAACAAGCGACTCCGTGATTAATGTTAATAAGAATTCATTAACAATTGACTTCATTTGTGTACAATTAAATCCATCAATGACATTGTTATCATGAGGTTGAGAAGGGGAGGGGGTAGCTGGTGCGGAGAGGAGACAATAAACTTAAAATATAACTTATGAAATTTATTTTTATATTTTCACTAAAAAATTATTTTTTGACGAACTTGTTTTTATAGAAATAGTACTTTTGAAAAAAAATATAGAAAAATTTAAAAAACATTTTCATTCATGCCAAACATACATAGCGCTTATACATAATAAGACATTTGCCAAAGCCAAGTATTTTTTCTATATATATCATTGGAAAAAAATGAATAAATTTCATATATAATTTTCATTCTTCTGATCACAAGTTTCTTTTAACATTTGTTGAATAAAATAAATATGGATCATTTAGGGATTGCCCATAAATAACATTATCTACGATGCGGTTGCTTGTATATTTCTTCCACTTGTGAGTGATTCGGAAGGTGATCTAACTACTTTCACCTCTTGCCTGAATATACTAATAACAATAACAACAATAATACTCATTAAAATTTTATAAGTGAAAATTAAGAAAAGAATGATGGAGTACGCAATTTTATTCTTACCTTATGAAAGTAAAGAAATTATCTCCAATATACCCTCTACTGTTGATCAAGTAAAACAATTAAAATAATTTCTAAACACAATCTATGACTAAACTATATTGTGGTATATGTATTAAAAATAGAGAGAGTTTCAATTAAAAACTCAGGGGTGAGACTAGGTGAGAGATGTAGAATTAAGAGTAAATGAAAATATTAGAATTAAAAACATATTGTGGTATATGTATTTGGCAAGTTTTTAATTCTAATATTTTATATACTCTTAATAAAACTCTTTTAATGGAATGACATAACATGTTTAAGATCGTCGAGATTCAGGGGTAGTTTTATATGTAACACTCGACTATATAAAATGGAAAAATCTTAAATTTTCGTTCAATCAAACAAAGACACGTAAAATGAACCGGATGGTAAATAAAAATTCTAGTTCACAATTTCAAAATTATGCCATTGCCAACATAGTTGGTGAGAGTTTGCATATATAACGCATGTGAATTAAGGAGAATGGACTTACATGGACCTGGATCATGAACATGTTTTTGTATTGATAAGATGAGAGTTGGGCAAACACAATCTTAATGTTATGTTTCTTCAAAAAAAAACATAACAAATGAGTCTTGAAAAAAACTGAGCTTTTGAGACAACATACACTAATATGTGTCTCTTCCCCACAAATATTTAGTACCATATTTGGTGAACTCCATGTTTGAAAACCATTAGGCTGGAATGTTGTTCATCAAGGGGAATAATGGTAGGTGTTATATCAGTCAAAAATTGCTCTCTCTCAACACTTGGTAATTTCATGCCGACTTGAAGCCTTATTTGTTCTTCCAAGGTCTTGAAAAGTATTTTGCAGTGTTTTTATGTAACTATTGCTTCATCAAAATTGTGCTCTGTCGACTTTTGCATATAGTGATCGGTAATGGAATCGAGATTTTCACTAAGGGATTTTCAAAATTAAATATGAAGAAATAAACATACACGAAGAAGTCAAGCTACCCATCTGAACAATCTATCCCTTCATATAAAAATTAATTGGAATCAAACTCTCACCAATAAAGCGAAAATTCAAATAGTCAACTAGCGAACTATTAAAATTTTCTATATAAAAATTAATACATAACGAATATCTTTTATTATTCGGATTAAGTTTGGCGAATAAATTACGGATAGTTTAGAATATATGTGGAATGTTCATTTTTAAAGCAAGAAGGCTCATTTAATCAGTAAGAAAAAAACAAAGATATGTGTGTAATCTTTTGTATATTTATATGCGAAAAAAAAGTTCAAGTTCGTGTTTATTTTTCCATCACTTTGTTATAAGCAAAGTGCAATCTTATTATTCTATTTTGAAATTAACATGTAGATACAAATTACTAATAAGAGGAATATGTATATTACCAAGTGAATATAATTCGATAGAGTGAAGGGTCTATTGGAAATAATTTCTCTATCCCCACCACAAAGGTACAGGGTAAAGATGCATTGCAAGTAATGGTAGGTGTTATAGCGTAGAGTTACTAGATCTTGTCCGGTAAAATTGCTCCCTCCCAACACTTGATAATTTCATGCTAGCTTGAAGCCTTTCTTGCTTCTATTCTTCAAGAGTTTTGAAGAATATTTTGTAGTGTTTTTATGGCTTAATGCTTCATCAAGAATTGTGCTCTGTCGGCATATAGTGATTAGTAATGGAGTCGGGATTTTCACTCTGCAGATTTTCAAAATTAAATATGAAGAAATAAGCATATACGAAGAAGTCAAGCTAAATTTGACCAATCTATCCTTCATATAAAAATTAGTGGAATCAAACTCTCACCAATAAGGTGAAAATTCGGATAGTCAACTAAGCTGACCTACTAAAATTCTCTATATAAAAATTAATACATAATGAACTTTTATTATTCGGATTAAGAAGTTTGGCAGATAAATTACGAGATAGTTTAGAATATGTGTGGAATATTCACATTTTTAAAGCAAAAGAAGATCATTTAGTCGTAAGAAAGAAACAAAGATATGTGTGTAATCTTTTGTATATTTATATGCGAAAAAAATGCGAGTTAAATTGTTATTTTTTCCTTCACTTTGTTATAAACAAAGTGCAATCTTATATTACATTTTGAAATTAACATGTAGATACAAATTACTAATAAGAGAATATGTATATTACCAAGTGAATATAATTCGATAGAGTGAAGGGTCTATTAAAAATAATTTCTCTATACAACCACAAAAGATGGGGGTAAGATGCTGGCACATCTTACCCTCTTTAAACTCATTTATATGTGAAATTTAACTTGATATTTTATTTTCTGAGAGTTGAAAATCTATAGAAAACAACTTCTCTACTCTCATCACAAGGATAGAGATAAGATACGTGTACATCTTATCTATTCAAATTTCATATATGGGATTTCACCCGGATATATATATGTTATTGTTGTTATATTTGTTCTTTGGAAAAAATCAATTTATATTTTTCGCATAGAATCATGTCTCCTTTAATGGGTACCTAATTAAGATTTACTCAATTTAGAAAGGTTGGAAAAATGAAACTATCACATAAGCATGCCAAAAGAACGAAACAAAAAAGTAATTGTTAATGATCTTACGAGTTTCTATTCGATCTAAAGGTCTTTTTCATCTTTATTTTAAGACCTGTCATGAATCTCAAAGTGATGGAGTAAATCTTAATTTACAATATGCCACTAAAGTTCCCATCATGCTAATATTTAGGTACATATTTTGGGTTGGATTCTCAATTTTACAGGTAAAGATATGTAGAAATTAGCTACAAATTAAATAAATAAGTAGAAAATTTGACTTTCTTGAATTCTCTCTCTGAGAATGAAACGAATATTTACGAGAACTATTAAGAAAGTTGTTATAACATTATTTATGGAGAGAGGTAAAAGTCGTGCGTGGTCAATACAGCGGGATGCTACACTTGCATCAATTTTCTATAAAGTACTAAGTTAGCTCTGCTTTCTTTCTTTCGGAAGCATATATAGTCGCTTAAATCATTCATAAAATTAAATTTTGTGAAAAGCTTCTCACTTGAACTATTGATAGTATATTGTTCTGGACTGAATGATATTTGAAAACATTCATAGCGAATTAACGGGGTTTTGTATTCCTTACAATATTAAATTCTTTTAACACGTGTAATGCACGAGCGCACGCGTCATGTACGAATTGCATGTACGTATATGTAGAAGCTAATTTTTATTAAAGATTAGATAAAGATTAATAAAAATTTAAATTTTAGTTTTAAGTTATCTAAGGCAAGCGTGTCGAATTATAATTTTATAATGTAAAGGAGTCACGTGACAAATGTTAATGAAAATTCATGAATAGCTCGCTCACGTGACTAACGTTAATGAAAATTTATTAATAACTAATTAATTCTATAATGTAAGAGGCCATGTGACTAATGAAAATTAATTAATAGGCGCTCACGTGACTATCAATTAAGATCCCATTTTTTTCTTTCTCATTTTTGGATACGATTGTAATGAAAATTCTGAATAACTAGCATTGTTGGTGTTCATTAAATTAGTACTACTGAAATTAATTAATTAATTATTCTAATTACTTATACTAGACTACAAACTTAATCAAAGGTATTCTTTCTCTCATCTATACAAACTGCCCAGGTTTTTCTTCTTTTTCTTTTTAGATTTTTTTTTAAAAATAATTGTATAATCAATAGTTCTTTATTATAAAAGTATAAGTCTTAGTTCTTAACTATACGAATATAAGTGTGTTTAGATTATACTCTTGTAATGTAGAGGTCATGCAACTAACGTTATTGAGAATTCATTAACAAGCGGCACATGTGACTAATGTTAATAACAATTCATTAACAATAGACTTTTTTTAATTATTCCAATTATTTATTTTTTCCATCACTTTGTTATAAGCAAAGTGCAATCTTATTATTCTATTTTGAAATTAACATGTAGATACAAATTACTAATAAGAGGAATATGTATATTACCAAGTTAATATAATTCGATAGAGTGAAGGGTCTATTGGAAATAATTTCTCTATCCACCACAAAGGTGGGGTAAGGTTTGTGCAAGTAATGGTAGGTGTTATAGCAACCGAGTTACTAGCAGATCCTTGATCATCCAAAAATTGCTCCCTCCCAACACTTGATAATTTCATGCCAGATTGAAGCCTTTCTTGCTTATGTTTGTTCTTCAAGGTTTTGAAAGAGTATTTTGTAGTGTTTTTATATAGCTTCTTTGACTTCATCAAGAATTGTGCTCTGTCGGCTTGCATATAGTGATTATGTGGAGTCGGGATTTTCACTAGGAATTTTCAAAAATTAAATATGAAAAGAAATAAACATATACGAAGAAGTCAAACTAGGTTGACCAATCTATCCTTCATATAAAAATTAGTGGAATCAAACTCTCGCAATAAGGTGAAAATTCGAGATAGTCAATAGCGGCCTACAAATTCTCTATATAAAAATTAATACATAATGAAGATCTTTTATTAGTCGGATTAAGAAGTTTTGATAGAATAGATTACGAATGGATTTAGAATATGTGTGGAATATTCACATTTTAAAGCAAGAAGACTCATTTAGTCGGTAGAAAGAAACAAAGATATGTGTGTAATCTTTTGTATATTTATATGCGAAAAAATGCGAGTTATTGTTATTTTTACCTTCACTTTTTTATAAACAAAGTGCAATCTTATATTCTATTTTGAAATTAACATGTAGATACAAATTACTAATAAGAGGAATATGTATATTACCAAGTTAATATAGTCGATAGAGTAAGGTCTATTAGAAATAATTTCTCTATCCCCACCACAAAAAGATTGGGGTAGTGCATTGCAAGTAATGGTAGGTGTTATAGCGGCCAGGAGTTACTAGCGGATCATGATCATCAAAATTGCTCCCTCCCAACACTTGATAATTTCATGCCAGATTGAAGCCTTTCTTGCTTATGTTTGTTCTTCAAGGTTTTTTGAAAGGTATTTTGTAGTGTTTTTATATAGCTTGCGCTTCATCAAGAATTGTACTCTGTCGGCTTTGCATATAGTGATTAGTAATGGGTAGGGATTTTCACTACGAAATTTTCAAAATTAAATATGAAGAAATAAACGTATACGAAGAAGTCGAGCTCTGGATTTGACCAATCTATCCTTCATATAAAGAATTAATTGGAATCAAACTCTCACCAATAAGGTGAAAATTCGAGATAGTCAACTAAGCGACCTACTAAAATTCTATATATAAAAATTAATACATAATAGACTTTATTATTCGGATAAGAAGTTTTGATAGATAAATTCTGAATGGATTTAGAATATATGTGGAATATTCACATTTTTAAAGCAAGAAGACTCATTTAGTCGGTAAGAAAGAAACAAAGATATGTGTGTACTCTTTTGTATATTTATATGCGAAAAAATGGAGGATTACGTGTTATTTTTCCTTCACTTTTTTATAAACAAAGTGCAATCTTATATTCTATTTTGAAATTAACATATAGATACAAATTACTAATAAGGAATATGTATGTGCCAGTGAATATAATTCGATAGAGTGAAGGGTCTATTAAAATAATTTCTCTATACAACATGAGATACAGGTAAGGTCTGCGCACATCTTACCTCTTTAAACTTCATTTATATGTGAAATTTAACTTGATATTTTATTTTCACAGAGTTGAAAATCTATCGAAAACAACTTCTCTACTCTCATCACGAGGATAGAGATAAGATACTGTGTACATCTTATCTATTAGAATTTCATATATGGGATTTCACCGAGATATATATGTTATTGTTGTTATATTTGTTCTTTGGAAAAAATCAATTTATATTTTTCGCATAGAATCATGTCTCCTTTAGTAAGATTTTCCTAATTAAGATTTACTCAATTTAGAAAGGTTGGAAAAATGAAACTATCACATAAGCATGCCAAAAGAACTAAACAAAGTAATTATTAATGATCTTACGAGTTTCTATTAGAATCTAAAGGTCTTTTTCATCTTCATTTTAAGACTGTCATGAATCTCAAAGTGATGGGCAAAATCTTAATTTACAATATGCCACTAAAGTTCCCATCATGCTAATATTTAGGTATATATATTTTAGGTTGGATTCTCAATTTTACGAGGTAAAGATATGTAGAAATTAACTGCAAATTAAATAAATAAGTAGAAAATTTGACTTTCTTGAATTCTCTCTCACGAATGACGAATATTTAAAGGAACTATTAAGAAAGTTGTTATAGCATTATTTATGGAGAGAGGTAAAAGTCGTGCGTGGTCAATACGGGGATGCTACACTTGCATCAATTTTATATAAAGTACTAAGTTAAATCTGCTTTCTTTCTTTCGGAAGCATATATAGTCGCTTAAATCATTCATAAAATTAAATTTTGTGAAAAGCTTCTCACTTGAACTATTGGTAGTATGTTGTTCTGGACTTTGAATGATATTTGAAAACATTCTGCTTGAATTAACGAGGTTTTGTATTCCTTACAATATTAAGTTCTTTTAACACGTGTAATGCACGAGCGCACGCGTCACGTACGGTACACGTGCGATAGCATGTAGAAGCTAATTTTATTAAGATTAGATAAAAGTTAATAAAAATTTAAATTTTAGTTTTTTTAAGTTATCTAAATTAAGTATCAGGGTATAATTTTATAATGTAAGAGGTCACGTGACAAATGTTAATGAAAATTGTGAATGAGCTCGCTCGCGTGACTGCGTTAATGAAAATTTATTAATAATTAACTTTATTTGTGTATATTAAATTAAAAAAACAAAAAAAACATTTGAGATAGTCAGTTATATGAAATTGGAAATTAAATTATGATTGAAATAAAAAGTGATAGAAAAAATATATTAAATTTGAATTTAAATATTATTATTTTTTTAAAATCTTTTAAAATGATGGTAGACAATGAGTTTTTAACAAAAATATAAGTCTCAATTCTTAATATATCTCAATAAGGTATGTTGAGTTGTAGTCTTATAATGTAAAGGTCACGTGACTTATATTGTGAAAATTCATTAACAGCGATATTCTTTAACATTAATAAGAATTTATTAATAATAACTCTGGATTTGTGTACATTAAATTTGAAACAATTGAAAATAATTAATTATTCTAATTACTCATACAAGACTACAAATTTAATCAAGATAGACTTATAATGCCCCCACAAAATACACACACAATCACCTTTGTGAAATGCATGTGTGATACACGTGCGGTGCATACATAAGCAAATTTTATTAAAGTTTGGATAAAGTTTAATAAAAATGCAAGTTTTAGTTCTTAACCTATCTAAATTAGGTGAATCTGAATTGTAATTCTATAATGTAAGAGGCCATGTGACTAACTTTAATGAAAATTAATTTAATAAGTGGCTAAAAGTGACTGTCGATTAAGGTCCATTTTTCTTTCTTTCTCATTTTGGATCGATTATAATGAAAATTCATGAATAACTAGCATTGTTGGTGTTCATTAGAGTGTATTCTCTTGAAATTAATTAATTAATTATTCTAATTACTTATACTAGACTACAAACTTAATCAAGGTATTCTTTCTCTCATCTATACAAACTGCCCAGGTTTTTCTTCTTTTTCTTTTTAGATTTTTTTTTTTAAAAATGATTGTATAATCCAATGAGTTTTTTTTTTATAAAAGTATAAGTCTTAGTTCTTAATTTATCTGAATATAAGTGTGTTTGAGTTATACTCTTGTAATGTAAGAGGTCATGCAACTAACGTTATTGAGAATTCATTAACAACTGGCTCATGTGACTAATGTTTATAAGAATTCATTAACAATAGACTTTTTTTAATTATTCCAATTATTTATACTAGAATACAAATTTAATCAAGATATTCTTTCGCATATATACACTAATAAAAATTTATTAATAACTAAGTCCCGTTTGTGTACACTAAATTTAGAACTACTAAAAATAATTAATTATTCTAATTACTCATACAAGACTACAAACTTAATCAAGATAGAATTATAATGCGCCCACAAAATACACCTGTCACGCAAGAAATGCATGTATGATGCACGCGCGGTGCACACATAAGCAAATTTTATTAAAGTTTGGATAAAGTTTAATAAAAATGCAAGCTTTAGTTCTCAAGCTATCTAAATTAGGTGTGTCTGAATAGTAAATGTAAGAGGTCACTTGACTAACTTTAATGAGAATTCATTAATAGCTGACTCATGTAACTATCGTTAATGAAAATTCACTAATAACTGACGTTGTTGGTGTTCATTAAATTTAATACTACTGAAATTAATTAATTAATTAACTATTCTAATTACTTATACTAGACTACAAACTTAATCAAGATATTCTTCCTCTCATCTACACAAACTGCCCAGGTTTTTCTTTTCTTTTTTTTTTTATAGATTTTTTAAAAAAAAATGATTGTATAGTCCAATGAGTTTTTTTTTTTAAAAGTATAAGTCTTAGTTCTTAATTTATCTGTATATAAGTGTGTCTGAGTTATAGTCTTGTAATGTAAGAGGTCATGTAGCTAATGTTAATAAGAATTCATTAACAACTGGTTCATGTGAAACGTTAATAAGAATTCATTAACAACAGACTTTTTTTAATTATTCTTATTACTTATACTAGAATACAAATTTAATCAAGATATTCTTTCGCTGATCTATACAAACTGCCTAAGTTCTTCTTCTTTTCTCTTTTATTTTTAAGAAAAACAACTTTTAAATAATTATAGTCCAATAATGCATATTTGAGTTGTAGTCTTATAATATAAAAGGTCGGATAGTTAAAGCTAATAAGAATTCGTTAATAATTTATTCACGTGACTAACTTTAATAATAATTCATTAACAAATGTCTCCGTTTGTATACATTAGATTTCACTCGATTGAAATTAATTAATTACTTAATTATTCTAATTATTAATACCAAATTACAAACTTTACTAAGACATTCTTCTCATCTATATGAACCGCCTAAGGCTTATAAACATGGACAACATACAAATCTAGATCGTCTTTAGATGTGCATCACACATCATGAGTGCACTATCCCAGAGTTAAGTGACACTGATAAAAATTTTTACACTTAATTAGAGATCGATCTCAAATTAGAGTCGTGAGAATAAAAAAATTATACAATCGAGTGTTTTTTTTTTTAATGAATCTTACACAATGTAAATTTAAATTAATCGAGACTTCAGATCAAATATCGTAAATCGAATGAGTAAGAAAAGAAGAGCAATCAGTACGAGAAGATATTGTTCTACGCATGTTGTGATTAATATATCCATCCTCTTTTAAAATGTTGTCATTATTTAAGGGGAGTTGAGCAATTTTTTGTTTTACCGCGATTTTATCAATTTTTTTACATACTTTTAACTTTATAATCTAAATATTTAGATTTTAAATAGATTATTT
>JACEIK010001088.1:48195-59346 GCA_018107945.1 Datura stramonium
AACTATAAGAGTAGATTAGAAACTAAATGATAAATTATATTTTAATTTTTTTATAATGAACAAAAAAAAATACCTATTTTTGATATAAGGGACAAATAAAATACAGAAAAAGTATTTTTCGTTTTTAAAATAATCTGTTTCTCTGCATGAGCATCGACTGAATGATGTATCCAAGAGTATAATTTTTCTTAAGAATCGCATAAATATAACTGAAAAGAAGGTGTACTGAGTTATTGAAAATCATGAATGTTTATCATATTTAAATAACTCGATTTAAAAAAAAAAAAATTGTTCTCTAAAAAAGCTCTTGAATTAGCAGACTTGTAAACTTAACTGCATGTACCTTCAATAACCAAATCGACATTTTCAAAAGATTAATCTGTAGTCATTGGGGCGATTATTGAAAATAATTATTTTATGACACCCGTATCTGACTTTAATCGTGTAAGATTTCTTTTTGTGTCACAGGAAAGTGAACTCAAAACTTATGGCCCTAAAAGTGTGAAATTTAGATCCACTATTTTGTAAGACATTAAAAAAAATACCTCACACAATTTCCCATTTTAGGTATAACTACTTGAAATCTTTTCCTCAAACCAACATCTAATATCCTAAACACTTTCAAATAAAAGTAAATAAATACATTACATAGAAAGAATACTCTTTAGTTTTACTAAGCAGGATTAATTAGTTGTTTTTGTAAACTATTTTACATTTTCGTTCAACAATTCTAAAGGAATAATGCAATAATTAAAGGAATGGGGGCAAATAACACCAAAACTAAACATTGTTAGGTTTAAAATAAAAATACAAATAGAAATATAGTGAAGTATTATTCAAAACAAACATCTCAAGAAATAGATTTCTATGGATTTCCCATGAGTTTTAAACAGCAACACTCAAAAAGGTCTTCTCACTTACACATCCTTCAGTTCCTGAGCCCATGGAATCATTCATGAGGAATATGAACAGTTTCAGTTGCTAATGGATGATTATAATGTTAGAAACCCCACCCCCACCCCCTCTTTTGTCCCTTTCTACTTTTTTCCTTTTTTCCAGGGAATTCTTTGCTGGGATGGAGAGGAGGGAATTGGAAGAGGGAAAATTATCTTTGTTTGGTTGCATTTCAAGTTTTCAAGGCTGTCATCTTACATATAGGACACAGATTCTTCAGCATTAACCACTGCTTTATGCAACTACTATGGAATTCATGTCCACAATCCAAAATGCCCATGTCATCTCCAGTTGTGTATTCCTCCTGATATATAATTACATAAGAGAAAGACAAGATTTATTCAACATATCGTTCTCTAGTAATATCAACTAATTATAGTGTAAAACCATCAGAAAGAGAGTCTCACCCGACATATACAGCAAGGCTCCATATTTGACGATGACTCTCCATATATCGGCTCATGCTTCCGCTGTTTCATACATCCAAAAATGGTTTCTTCACTCAATCCGGTATTCACATTCCCTATATGTTCTTCCAGTGCCAATAACTCCTAAGGAATGCAAGTAGAGAGATGGGTGAACATCCGTTACAATTTGAATAGAAGAAAATAACCCTTCAAAGATCTTGTGCGCGTTATTTTTAGATCTCTTGTAAAAAAAAGATGTGAAAGAAACAAATCTGTAAAGGGCTACAATCTGAGGAATCTATTACGAAATTTAGTGACAGCAAAGCACGACCATATTTACCTCATAAGACATGTTATCAACGTCGAGCCTCATGCCTCTATGCCTATCATGCAACTCCGCAACACCGTTGACAAATGGATCAAGCATCATATAATCCTTCCAAAAAAATAAAAGCAGCAAATTAATGAAAGAAATCGAACCACTGGTGCCTACTAAGGACCCAAAATTCCATTAGCATTAAGAACCATGTACAGTGCAGTTTGATAAAGAGTTGCAGAGTTGGCTATTGGTGTTTCACTGCAATGAGGAGATAAGTCTAGATTAAATGAGCTTCCTGTTAACAAGAGTCAAGATGTGAAACCTTCATAATCCAGTCAGATACAATTAGGTTTCCTCATCTAAAAACAATTAACTTGCCACTAAGAACTTAAAACGCTGGATAGGATGGAAAATAAGAAAATAAACATCTTATTAGGGATAATATTAAGTTAAAACTAAAAGAAAGGCTAAAACAAGGATATTGGATCAAACTGCTGAGAAATTTTTCATCCAAACCACCTATGCAAGTTAACAAAGGCCTACAGGTGTGGGGAAGCAATCCTGGTTAGGGAAGGCTAAGAGGTGCCTACGGCTCGGCGCTAGGCCTCACCTTTTTTGGCTAAGCCGTGTCGTATCTTGCTGATAATGGATTAATACTTGAATCTTGCTTGGTTTAGGCAGGTAAGTGTTAATAGGCTCTTTAGGGCTTTCATTAGGCATACATAGGTAACCTTATATTTCACCTCATTGAAAAGAAAAGAAGAGAAGAAAGATAGGTGACTAGTTTTCCTTCTAGATTCCATGGCTGGCTAGATCACCATCTGGCCATACACCTCTCTTACTTAAGCTTATGGAGCACGGCTTACAAGCATCATCAAGAAATTCTGACAATTATTTTTCACCCAAATAATCTAATTGGTTTCTGCCAAAAAATATCACTCATCAAAGAAAATAGAATATAGGTAATTTGTTTTCCTTCCAGATTTTCTTTACCTGGAAGGTCACTATTCTGGCCATATTTCTATCAAAAGCTTACAAGTAAAAGTAATTATATTATAACTTTTCACAGCTCAGAAAATCGATAGAAATTTCATGCATCACGGTATTCAGACCATGAACTACATATTTTATATATAAATTACACATGTAAAGTGTCAACTAGCTGAACACTCATTGGAGTATCATAAGGGTAAAAAAAAAACCTCGGATGGCCTGTTCTCGACCCTCCTCATGGCATGCAGGACCTGACGAATCTGTTGATGCAAGCAGCAACATTGAGTAAGTAATGAGAAAATTAACAGTGGGTCAAAAGTATCTCAAGAGCAAGACATGGAGAGAACTCAACACAACAAAATTCAGGACAAACCGAAGATCGTGCAACACCTAATTACTGGAAAAAGTGGAACTATAAAGTATCAGTTTCTGTAATGATTAAGGTCAGCATTACTAATACACCCTATTCAGTACTATTCTTATACACCCTACCAAACAACCACTTAAGAAAATTGCAATCCTTAACCCATCCAGAAGGTACTGACGTGCTAATTGTCAAAAGAACTATTAAGAGGCATGTGCTTTTGTTCATGTACCAATACCTGCACTTAAATGTTGGGCCAGTACATGATCCACTAAAATCCTAAAACAAATAATAATCAAATAACTAATGTATCAGTCTTCATAGCAACACAAGATGAGCAAGTAAGAAAAAGGGGAACACAAATAAGTAGATGAAAGGAAGAAGTCTTCAGGAAGACAAAATAGTAATACAAGAACAAATATTTATACTTTCAACAAGCCAGATGCAAGATGAGAACAGTTGAAAAACATCCATGGACAAACCAAAGTACAACAGTTTTGATACTATTATCGTTTACAAACCTCCTGTACCAGTCTGTGGCGACCCTCGATATCAGAAGCTAAACCACGCCATCCATCCACATCATTGCTTGGTAAACCGGCCATCAAAGATGATATAAGGTGGTTTCGACGATTACGGCGGCTACTAGATCCACGGCTACTAGATGGCAATGTTATCTCTGCCTCCACCACAGGAGAAGCAGCTGAAGATAGCAGGGGAAAATGACCTCTCTGACTTCCAGAATCAGACTCAACAGGTGGGAGTAGAGTCCAAGGAGAACTTTCTGAAAAACTACGATTACTACTGGCTGCTGAGTTTTGATTAGGCGTCCATGCAGTAGGAAAAGTTTGCATACTTGACCTATGGCTGAGTGCAGAATTAGAAGGCGTGTTTCTGGAATAGCTTCCATTTGAAGTAGCTAAACTCCAATTAGTGGGATCCTGTACCATATTTCCAGTCTCAGGAGCAGGATGAAATGGAAGAGGTTGCCCATTGTTTCTTATTGAGCTCCGGAAGTTAGCTTCATCTTGTAATGCAGCATATCTATCAGCAGAAACCACATTTGGACTTGATGAACTACCACCTCGTGCATTAGGAGATATATTCCAGGGAACTGGATGCAAACTGCTTGGAACACCAGAAATGTGCATTACGCCAGAATGGCTTCCTGGGTTACCTGCATTCATTGGCTGTGAAATTGGCTGTCTGGAGCCCAAAGAATTAGATACCGAAATAGTTCGAGGAGTCACAAGAGTAGAGCCAACACTAGAATGCCCTAGATCAATCCCAGTTGGCAGTGAACCAAATGTAACTGTATCATGGTTCCCAAGATTTCGTCCACGCCCAGAATTTCTGGCAGAGGTTTCCCCAACTCCACTAGCACTTAGGGGAGGAAATATGTCAGAAGCAGCCACTCCTCTACCAACCCTATTTCTTGGATAAAGGTTTTCAAAGTAATAAGTATTCTGCACACTTGCAGAGGCTGGTGATACGTTTAAGCTGCTGGAAGCATCATATTGACTTGGAAAATTGTGCGGTATAATGTTCTCAGGTTGTGCATTGGAGCTTGAACTTCTACCACAAGACTGCCCGGAACTGCCTTCAAGTACCTTGCGCTTGCAGGATAAACCCCAAGTACCCATGGAAGAACCTGATATATCAGGGGGGCCATCCCAATAACTAGAACTACCTGAAGAAGTACCAGCATTGTGAGAGACACCGGAAGCAGGATGCTCCGCCACCAATCTGCTGCTAGACGGGTAGACAGTCGGAGATACACTTGATCCCATGACAAGCCGAGTGTCACCATTGTTGTATATGCCACTTAAGTTAGCATTTACAGGACTATGAACCGAGGCAAGATTAGGTGACATTGTAGGGCTGGCAATCAGATGATTTCCACCATATCCACTTGTTGAACTCTCGGGATGGAGGACATTGGATGGTCCAAATCGCCTTTCTTCTGACTTTGGATTAGTTGGGACATGATTACTTGATGAAGAAGGCCAACCATGTCCTATTTCCAAATTATTACCATGTTCAATGCCTTGCAAATTGGCACTGAAGCTAGACTCGCCTTGATCCCGTGCACTGTAGTTCTGAGTGTTATAACTAACAGCATTAGCACGTCTAAGATTTTCTCTAGCAGAAGAAAACACGGAATTCGATAATCGATCCTCCACTGGATTTAGCAAGTTACCCCAAGAGGCTGTTGGATCTCCAGAAGCATTACTTGAAACAGATCCCTGATTAAGATCAATAGTTTCTGGAAAGGCATCTAGTATGCTTCTGTTCCCTTGCATCTCGGCCAATTATGAGGAATCAAGGCCTTGAGTGCGCTAGTGAGGAAATTCTGTCAAAGAAAAAAATTAACAATAGTTGATAGTTTAAAAAGGTTAAAGCATAATCTCACTGGAGAAAAGTGAAAATATAAGAAAACATACACTGGTTATATAACTTCTGATGCACAATGATAATAATTTCAGCAGCGTATAGAATCAGTTCACAGCATGCTTACAATGCAGTTAGCAATCACAAGTCAAGCAAAAGCTAAGAGACACAACTGGTAAAGAAACTGTTGATTTCAAGCCAAAGACTTTCAGCCTCCATCAGAATAATTAAGGCACCTCATGCCGGGCACAAGTAACACAAGGAAACTCTTTTTATAGGGTGAACATTTGAACCATGTTTTAACAGCTAAGAGGTTTAATTTATGCTTAATTTCCAGCTCATCAATTGATTCTAGGTTCAGCTTATTAATTTAAGATTTTAAACTGACGGATAATTTGGTGTATTCTTGTAGTGGAGAGAACTTGCTTAATAGGTTTTTAGGTAAGTTAACTCCTTCCTAGTTTATTTTTGAGTCCTAATTGTCTTAGGATGCGAGAACAAGGTTGTTTCTACATTGAAGTAGTTTTACTAGTAAGGAGGAACAAGTTTTTCAGTATTCAAATTACTCTTTTAGTGTTCTTATTAAGTAGAGCTTATCTAATGAGAATTGTTTGAGAGCGAGCTTTATTGCTTCTTTGGTGCTTCTGCAGCCTTACCTTAGGAGGTTGAACCAGAAGGAATTATATATCTTATCCTTGATAAGTTTTAACCATAAAGAATTCTAGGTGGGTCCAGGACTCCTTCCTTTCCTCTCCCCTCCTCCTCCTTTTTGTCATTCTTCTCCTCATAGCTACTGTTCACATGCTACTTCCAAGTTCAATGTTTCTCCGTACCTTTTATCTTTTACCTTCACAAAAACAGCGGCAATACTCTGCTTGTTAAATCCTCACAGAGAAACATGAAAATTTTCTAAACTCTAAACCACAACAACCAGGAATTTTAGTTCCAACAGTGCCATCCTTCTGCCCCCCAGCTATAATTAACAGCCATTAGCAATAACCTTCAATATGGCCTTGAATACAACTACTAGAAACTTTATAAGAAGAACCCATGTCCATCAACTAATGCATACTACGATTCTGATCACAGGGTTGTTTGCATTACCTTCACCTTTTAGATCATATCATATTGTTTCATCATGAATGCGTCAATTTATAACTGAAACTGCTAGCAAAGTACTGATGGCAAGGTGTAGCTAAAGCCATGAGTTATCCTTTAAAGATGAAATAAGGCTACAACGAATGATACGAATACACTGATCAATAAAGGAACAAACCAACTATGATAATAAGCAAGCTTGAGAAAACATTTTTCCATAGCCACATAGCTTACATGAGAAACTGTTCAGTGACTTCAAATTTTTACTTTGTTAGCAAATGAAGACAAATTTTTACTTTCTTCAAAAATGAAAACAAGTTCTCTCACTTATCCAATGAAGATTACCTTTAGATACTCGACCAAAATATTAGCCAGTAAAAAGTTGCTTCAGTTAGTGGGAATTTTCTCAATCATGATATTTACAACCATTTAATAGCTTGGTTTTGTAGCTTGATTGGTTAGTGTAGAGTTGTTACAATGATGCTACCTGAAAATTGCTTGAGGGCCTAGACAAAAACAAATTTACGGAGGAGCTACTCATAATGCTTATCATGCTACATGACTAGTGCCAGAGAGAGATGATAAAAGATACAGTAGATCCTTTTATCCTATCAGCTTTGTGGGAAAAACTTCAAGCAATTTACAAGTATATTTTCTAGAAGAGCCAAATTTGCCCAAGTATGAAAGATCAACTTAAACTCAGACAACTGAACAAACACAAATAGGAGATTATGCTTACCTCCAAGAATAATAATCTTTACCCCCAAGTTATGACTTAGAACCATCGAATAGAATAGACTAAAAAGAGTAAAATAGCAGTAGAACTTTAGTTAGTTTCAAAGTTACGAACCATAACAAACAGATAAAATTTTCACAGTTTAGTAGTTATAATTATATAGGAAAAACAAAAAACACAAGAATAGGAAACCTGTTTTATGGAAGAAATCGATAGACTCTTCCTCCTTGACCATAACATCATGAAGAAATTCCATATACACCAAACAATTAATCTCTATATAAATAAATAAATGTGTGTGTGTGTGTGTAAGTGAATAAGAGAAACCTGAAAACAGGGAAGAATAAAGTATGTGATGGAAATCCAACGACCAGGCAGCAGGCACCAAAGCAAGATAAGAAAGAATAGCAAGGCTTGCAAAAAAAAAATCGAGTACTATTTTGATGAATGAATTGGATATAACTATGAAGATTTTGTCTTGGAGAATTCTCTCTCTTAATATATTTATGCTTCTTACTCAATCTTTGGAGAATGCGACCTTGTATTGTTGGACGAAGGACATTGAAAATAGATTTGGTCAGTTGAGGCATTCTTGATTGATTGAGACAAAACGATTCTCTAAATACAGCTCGACTCTGTCAAGCCTGTATGAGTAGTAAAGAAGTATAGAGTACTTTGGTTGGTTGTTGACCAACGGAAAGAATGGGAGAAAGGAGAGGCTTTTTCAGCTTACTGACTAGGGTTGACAGCTAAATCCAATCTGCGAGACTCCAATCGCGGGCGACTTTCTTGTGGTAGCAACTGCGAATGAGCAAGTAGGGGGCGATAACTTCATGGGTAGCGAGACTGAACGCAATTTCAGGAGTAGGTTGATTTTCTTTCATTTTTATTATGGAAAGTGAAAGTTATTTCTTAGTATGAGACCGTTTCACACCTCACGGTGCGTATACCTCTCGCCTATCGAAGTTCTGTTCAAAAACATCATCCACGAACTTGTATAGAAAAGAATTTCCCGCGGTGCAGCAGTTCTTCCCTACCAACTTAGCTGCTGGGCATGGGCATAACAAATGGTACACCATAAGTTAGCCTAATCCAGTCCTCTCGTACAAGGGTTGGCTCCTCACAGTTCTCCCTTTAACACCAATAGTAGATAGGAACCGATCTATCTCACGCTGGGGCGGATTTAGTAAGGGTTTAGGGAGGTCACGGAACACTGCTTTGTCGAAAACTTTTACTAAATATGTATGTATAATTAAAAGGTAAAAGCAAACATAGAGAATATATTGTGTAAAGTGACACTCCTAGACACAAATGGTTGTGTAGCTCAATTGGTTAGGTGTTTCAGATTCTTAGTTGGGGATGTGAGTTCTAATCTCCACAGCTTCTTTTATTATTTCTCATTTTAAAAGGTGACACTGCTAACCAAAAACCCTATGTACACCACTGGACTCACGATATTCTAAGCCCAACTCACGTACCACTTGAATCAGCGAACAACCGAACCCTTGGGACCTTCTTCAACCTCGGATGTGATGAGTCGTTATCGAGGTGCCA
Organism: Datura stramonium; assembly: GCA_018107945.1. Taxonomy (NCBI): domain Eukaryota; kingdom Viridiplantae; phylum Streptophyta; class Magnoliopsida; order Solanales; family Solanaceae; genus Datura; species Datura stramonium. The sequence continues at coordinate 57,012 of JACEIK010001088.1, forward strand.
AACAACTCCGTCGAACTCTTGGGAGTCCTCAACCTGTTATCCTCGACGTACCTTTGATCCATTGAGTAAGAACCCTTCCACACGGGACTCCCGAATCACTGTGGCCAACTTTCGTCTCTATTCAACCAGTTAAGCTTTGACTCCCTAAAAATTAAAGAAATGGATTTTTAAAAAGGGGGACTTATGCAATAGGCTATGCCACCCAAACCAACTGAGGGAAGTTTCGTCCTATCGCAAGCACCTACAATGTCATGATCACATTGGTTTACGCTAGTTTCTTTGGTAGTTTAACGTCGGTCGCCCCTCCAACAAAAAAAGGTATAAATATGACAACTTCTCAGCCATTTGGATCGGAAAATTTATGGAGGAAATCGAGTTTTAAATTCCCAGAAATCGCACAATTATATAGCCAAAGAGTAGGTCGCGCCTAAAATCATCCCAAACGCAGGTAATGTGGCCACTAAGTTATTTCTTTGAAAAGCTCCTACAAAGATGAGAAATTCTCCGATAAAGCTGCTAGTACTATGTTAACTCATATTGGCCAAATTGGAAGAGAAGACCGTAGTAGAGAGATTCTGCAAGGTGCACACTAAACCTCCGTAATATCTAACAAGTCGAGTCTTATGTGTGTCATATAGAAACATAGAAAAAGGGACGAAGAAACCATTCCATGACTTGACATCAGTAGAATGCTACCTCCAACTCTCTATATGTTCGATAGAGCCAAAGATCCCTGAACGGAGTACGCCAATTACCCCGAACCATACAAGATAGTTACCCTCTATCATACGGCTTTCTAACTTAACTTCTTTTTTTCTGGTCATTTCGCTCTATCGATCGATGGCAGTATAAGAGATCAGTAAACCCCAAAAAGTTTTTACATAATAGTTCCTGCTTCTTACCCATAATTAGTATGTATCTCCCCCGATCATACTTAAGTATCACATTGTAGATCCCACCCCAATGCTATCTTCCTTATCAGTGAACTGGACCATAGTGCATAGGTACTTTTTGATGCACCGGGGATGAGACCACTTGACATACTGAGATCCCATTCAGAAGTGATGTCCTTCGTCTCGACAATATGGAACCTCTCAACTCATCTACTCCCATTTTTATGGTGTCCTATTAGGATAGATAGGACCAAGCCTTTTCCCTCTCACTCCCTCCACAAGACCCTCTTTCACTTCCCTCTCGGGAAAGAACATAAGAAAGGATTCACTTTTTTCCTTTAATGTGAACAGGCCTATCTTGTATCGAAAGGTTTTTCGTACTATACACCAGTGTTCTGGAAAGCGCACGCTTCGTCGCTTTAAGCGTGAAGCGATGCGAAGCGACACAAATCCGCTGCAGCCCAGTCGAAGCTACCTTAGGTAGAAGAAGCGTACGCTTTTATGGCGGAGGCGAGAAGCGGCTCGAAGCGTGAAGCGACTCGAAGCGGTCGCTTCTTCTTTTCTGGACTTTTAAAAGTCCTGTTTTAAATTTTAAAAAAAATAATTTAACTATCAGTCCTGGACATTTCAAATTGCGAGTCTAGGGTTTTTTTTTTCACATCGACTGCAGCATATTCTCCTGCTTCTTCACATCGCTGCTTCAGGTACGTTATTTTTTTTTCTTTCTTCTTCTTCTTTCTTCGTCTCCTGCTTCAGGCTTCTTCTTTCTTCTTCTTCAGGCTAGGTTTTTTGCAGGTTTTTTTCTTCTTCTTTCTTCTTCTTCTTCTTCTCTTTTCTGCTCAATTTAGCTGTTTTGCACTTTTGCTTCTGCTCTGCTTGGCTGCTGCCAGTTTTCAGCAAGCCTTAAAACAGAGCAGCTGCAGTTATGCACTTATGCTGAATTATCTTCTAATTTAATACTCCGTTTGCTGCTGCTCTATTTTGCTGAGTTACTGACTGGTGACTGCTCTGTTTTGTTGAATGCTGACTGCTCTAAGCCTCTAATATTTGATAGGTTTTTTTTAATCCTAACAGCTATTTAAAATGGGTGACCCGGCTTGGAAATATGAGAGAAAAGTAAGTGAGACCAATAGGACAGCAGTTATATGTGTGTTTTGTGACAATATAACTAAAGGCGATATCTTTCGTCACAAACAACATACTATTGGTACTTCTAGGGACGTCTCACGGTGTACAAAATGCCCAAAGGATGTGAGGGAAGAAATAAAGAATATGTCGAAGAAAAAAGGATCTAAAACGTCAAATGTTACATCAACCAAATGTGACTAATCTTGATGATGAAGAAGAAGAAATGGAAGAAGGTGAAGCTGCTGACTTGTCACTTCCTTCAAAATCACAAAAACATTCACAGAGTACATTTGCATCAGTTTCTTCAAGTTATG
>JACEIK010001088.1:61450-84121 GCA_018107945.1 Datura stramonium
TATCTATTTTTGGGCTTTTAATTTGAACATTTGCTAATATATATTGTCTCTATTTTTGGTCTTTTTTCGTTAAAATTACGCTTCACTTCAATGAAGCGAGTGCTTCGCTTCACGCTTTAAGCGAAGCAGGGCCTTGTCGCTTTTTTCCGCTTTACGCTTCCCTGAACACTGTTATACACCACATTGAGAGAGACCAACCTCTAGGGGTACTCTTTATGACGCTAAAGATGGTTGTTTGAAGTGCAAGGGGTAAAATCAAATTCGGATAGGAAAAGATTGTGCATGTCGAGCCCTTCAGGTCTTATATGTTGGCCAAGTTTACTGTACCTCCATCCCCTATGTTAGCGGTCGTAATATTTTGTTATATTTTACCACTATTACGCCAAAATAAAAGGTTCCACACGAGCTCCTGTTCCTTTCTCTTTTTGATGAATTGCGTGGTTTAGAAGGCGTTTTCCGTTCTACGTTCCTCGGAGCGAAGGGTTAGGCAGGTAGTATGGACCCTCTAACTTCCAGTTATGTGTTGTACGTCTCTCGAAAAGCGAATGAAGGAAAGCTCTTTGAGCTTTCGGGTGAGCTTACGCTTGCTCTCATCCTCTTTGATTGATAGGAGGGCGAGCTAAACCCCCTACTTAAGATTCAATTCATGAGGCTAATTTTATATTGTCGTGAGGCTTTTGTTAAGGCCAACTACTATAGGCTAGCTACTTATAGCTTCTATATTGGCCTTGCCACTTTGGTGTAGTTTTTGTCTGTATTGGTATTAAATAAACATATTAAACAAAAGCGAGCAGTATAAGCCCTTCTATGGCCTAGGAAAAGCAGCAAACTCTAGAAGCTAGGGCTTGTTCACCTTAGGACATGAACACTATTTTGTTGTCAATGGAAACCCACCTTAGAGATTGAACGGCAATAAGATAAGTCAACGTTCAGTCTAAGACAGCGTTGATAGCTTCTAATGAGCAGCCCCATTATGAAACCAACTGAAAGCAGCCTTTGATGCTTAAGTAGTTAAGGTTTGAAACCCTTGCAACTATGATAGCAAGCAGTTCTCTTGTTGCCAAATCCTTCCGCCTTTCTTTTGAATCAAGGTAGGTCATGATTGTTGTATTTTACTAGGTCAGGGGAAGCGGTAGCTTCGTGCTATGCTTCTCTTGCGCTTGCTAGCATGAATGCTTAGAGCCCTTTTGCTAGGTCCAAAAGCTTCACAAAAGATCTGATCGAACAGAAATCCCGCATTCAGCATAGCTAATATGAGGCAACAGCTAGCCAATCATATCATTCCATAAAAATATCTATATGTATAGAGAGATCCCCTAGATATACAGATAGAATAGAATAGACATTAATGGGTAGACAGACATTCCATTAATTCTTAGCTTTTGGGTTGAAAAAGCTCGTCGATCCAAATGAATCGTTCTTCTGATCTCTCTACGCTCCCCACCCTAAAACTGACCCACGACACAGCGCCCATTCGCTTCGCATGTAGGGAAGCAACGAAGTTCAATTCATGAGACCGTAGCACAGCATATTGCAGCAGCCGCGAAACTTTCTTACCTTAGCTGGATCTCGCTGATGCCACCTAAACAGTAGGTAGGTGGTGGATGTGTGACGTTTGGAGTTGTTGTTCATGTACCTATCCCCAATGGAAGAAAGAGTGATTTGTTTCACAGTGGATCATGGCCATACCACTCGGTCCCTGATGGCAAGCGAGTAATTCGATATAGCAACTCAGGTTTGCTTGCGCTGCTCGTTCTGATTGGACTGGATACATGTTAGCTATATGAAGTATGATTCTGAAAGTGACTTCAGTTCACCGGTTCAAGCTCAACTGCTCGCTTTATGTTAGCGGACCTAAAAATCAGGCCAGAGCTATGCGCTCTTTCTTTCTGCGTGGGACAATACCAGGGAGAGAACGGTACGCGTCAAGGTGGCGAACAAGACAACTACATTTTGGCTTTTCCCTCCATGAGATGTGCCCTGAGCATTGGACCAAGGCATAAGAGAACTGAATTGGCCTAAAAAGCACTTGGGCGCTCTACGTACGATGTAGACTCCATCAGATACATATTGCTTTTTTTCTGATGGATCATGGATAGATAGTTGTCTCATCAATTGATAGAAATAGGAGATTTCCCCTTATTCTTGAGAGATTCCCTATCTTTCTCTTTCAATCTATAAGAACATATCAATTTATCTATCAATCAATTTGAAAATAGCACGTTCATCTCGCTTTTCATTCATTTTCACCACCATACTAAGAAGCAAGTGAAGCAGCTAGAAGTACTCGCTTTGCACCCTTGAAATCATTAGTAGTACAACAACAAGAACAACTACCCCTTAGTCCGTCCCAAACAAGTTGGGGTTAGCTATATTAGTCCGACCACGTTTATACAATTAAAATCATATCAGACAAGACAAAAGTCAACTCATAGATAGGGAACGAAGTATTAGAAAGAAATAAAATCCCAAAAACTTTAACATTATTGAAAAAGGAAAATTCCACTGATACCACTAGTATCTGAACTCAATTGAATTGCAGATCCACAGTACAAAAAGAAAACTACCGAAAGACAATTTTTTTTATAAAAAAAAAAAATCAAGCAAAAGGGTGTCGTATCTATTATAGTTCGTATCGGTATGTAACAGCGAATTCACAAAAGAACAACAAGAACAATGGATTATACAATGATAAAAAGCTGAAATTCCGTAGAAACACAAACATATATTCAAATTAATGGGTCAATAAAGATACCTGAGAATCAGCGGAAAAAAGATGATCGGTGAAGTGACGGAATTTATTGGGTCGAAATTTGATTAATTTTTTTCTTTCTTTTGGGTTTCTGTGCTTTGCTTGTTCGGCGTAAATTTTACAAAAAAGAAAAAAGAAAAAAAAAGAAAAGAAAAGAAAAGAAAAATCTATCTATCCATAGAAGATGAGGGTTCTTGGTGCAGGAAAATAGAGAATGAAAAGAGTAAAAATTGGGTAGAGAGAAGAGGCGAAATAGAGTTTCCTTCTCTATGTGTCCGTCCCTCTTTTGAGTCTCTGTTGTCCCCGAGGCAGTAGGGAACTGAGAGAGCAATTAAGTTCCATTTTTACTTGTCTTATTTAGTTCTCCACTTTGCTTCAGAAATATTTTCCTTTTTTTTTTTGTTAAATTGAAATTGGGCCAGAAGGGCAGAGGCCCATTTTATTTATTGCACTTTGTTTAAGAAATATTTTTGGGAAACACCGTATATGTATAACTAGGGGTGGTATAAATATTGAAAAATTGAAAAATTGAATCAAACAGAACTAATTTGATTTTTTGATTTCGGTTTGATTTCGGTTCTTTTTTTAAAAAAAAAAAAATTCGGTTTTAGAATTTCGGTTTTTCTGTTTAATCGAAATTTTATATATTTTTTTAAAAAAATAAAAAATAAAAATACCACATCCAACCCAAATCTCTAAGCCCATTTAGAGAATATGTCGGTTATAGAAACACATCTAAACTATTACTTTTTTAAAAAATTTTCAAAAATTAAAAATATTTTTAAAAATAACAAATTTTATAATAGTTTTATCATGTTAAGAAATTCTTACTATATACTAATATGCTTTGAAAGAAAAATGAAATATATAATATTTATTTAACAAGAAATTAAGGATCATAAATTATTGAAATCTTAAAAGGCCCTTAACTTTTTGTTGGGTTTTGTTATAAGGAATTAAGGATATTAAGCACATGAGAAAATTTATTATCAAATGCTATGTACGTAATCTTGCTAAATGTAAATCAAGCGATCCGCTATTTTCTTTACTTAAAAGTTAAAATTAAGTTTTGTTGTATTAAACTTTAGGATTCAAACTTAAAATAATCTATTTTGAATTTAAAAAGATAAAACAACTCATTTTTAATTTAAAAAGTAGCTCATTTGTCGGTAAAAAAGTCCATTAATTAGAAGCCCAAATGTGGGAAAAAATCGAATTAGAAAAACCAAATCGAACCGGGCAATTTGAAAAAAACCGGGCGAACCGAATTAATTTGGTTCGGTATTTGATACACTAAATGAAAAATTGAAAACCTAAAAAATAGACGAAAACACCAAATGCCCACCCCTATGTATAATTACAAATAAAATATTTTATTTTTTTTAAAAAACGAATAATTTTTATTTTTAAAAATAATAGTAAAAGATTTATAAATCTAGCAAAAAGTAAAAAAAAATTAAAAACACAGTAATTTAAAAAAGATAAAATTATAAAAAGAGAAAAAATAAAAAAATTAAAAATATTTTTAAATGTGAAATTTTTTTTGTGGAGTATAAGGTAAAAAAATTAATTAAAAACACAGTAATTTAAAAAAGATAAAATTATATGCATATATTATGGTAATAGTGGTCATCATTTGTTCGATATTCATTAAGTAAATTTCTTCTAGATTTTTTGTGTTTCCCTATTCCATTAATTTCTCTTGAATTTTTGCCTTTCCATATTTTTTTTCTATACCGTTTTTACTTTATACACAATCTATACAAAATCATGTTTATATATAACACGATATGAAGAAAAAAATTAAGTAACTTCCGTTTATATTATCATATTTTATATACACAATTCATATTACACCAAAATATAGCAAAATATCCTTACACTAACATGAAAAACAATAGAAAAATGAAGATATACTAATTTTATACAAATTTCGGACCCAGAAAAGTAAAAACACGGTTAGACTAATTAGATATATTAGGTGAGTTTCGTGCATCCGTCCATTTGTAGCGAGAATTTTCACATATATAGGGTAAGACTATGTTTTATACTATTTTACACTAAAATATGTTTGTATATAATATGATGTTCCCCTTTTAAAAAAATATTATGTTATTTTTTGTGGTATTCCCTTTTAAAAATATTCGGTTGGTATAACGAAAATGTTTAAAATTTGATAGAAATTTAGGTTGTCAATTTGCATATATTTACAACTTTTTAAATTTGATTCTTGCCTAAAGAATATGAAACGGTTTGTGAAAAAATATGTATATTTTGTTTATGTAAATTAGTTTGCATACGTTTATATGTAAATTACCTTGTCGACCATTAATTATATGAATTATATTTATGGTGGAATATGTTTTGGAATTTATGTGATATATTTTAGTTATTTTTAATCGAACTCATGTGTATTTATTGTGGCATTAGACAATTCTACCACTTGGCCCATACGTTCTTTAATGAAATCTTTCGGCTTCATTTTTATTTATACTCTTGGCTATGATTTTCACATTGGCCAGTGCAATCCATCAATTTTCATTTAAATAATAAAATAAATCGGCGATTTGCGTTGATTTTTCTTTTAGAAAAATATTTTTTAAAATAAATATTCGAAAAGCGTACGAAAAAATATTATAAGTTTTCATTTTCTCACTCGATATAATGAAAAAAAATATATAATCTTAGAATATTGGTCAAAGTTAAGTATAGTTTGAAATTTCTCGAAGCGAAATATGACAAGTAAAACTAAATGATGGGATTATTTAATTATATCTTGATTCTTTGAAATAATAATTATCTTGGGCCATCTATTTTTAATAAAGACAACAAATAAAATAAACCGGAGGAAGTTCTAAACTAATTTCGCTAACCCCATAAGAAATATTCATGGTTGTTAGTATTTGATTAGGCATAAGCTAAGAAAAAGTGGAAACTTTAAAATACTTTTTAATTTATCTATACATTGAGAAATGATAATTTTTACAAGCCAAAATCACTCAAACGGTGGGAGATAACGCATATCTTTAGCTACATTTCACCTTTTATTTACTATCTTTTAAATCGTATTTAAACTATAATGTTAGTACTTTATACTTATTACTTTAGTTTTATTGTGTAGGACTCACTTTTGAGCTAACAAAATATTTTAGAGCTAAAACGAATATTTTGATACTTCAATATTAAATAGACGATTTTTAAATGAATATATAGTATAAATATATTAAATGAACGATTTTTAAAGGACTTTTCACTGAGAGAGCTGTGAGATAGCGGTTGAGGCCTCAAGATATAAGGACTCAAATTTACAATACGTGAGTTCGGATTGAAAATTGGTTGAATTGTATTTTAATTTTTAATCATTTCATTGATTTGTTTGTTTTCAATTATGGAGTTTTTTTGTTTGTTTTTAAGAGTTTTGATAGATATGGCATTATGAAAGTTATTTGTAGATTTAACTCTTATTTTATTGCTTGAATTTGTTAATGAAGTTTTAAATCAAATTATGAAGTTATTTATTATTTTATTAAATTTAAGAAATATTTTTAGTGGATATTTTTTTATTATATTATTCGGTATTAATTAGTAGATTCTTCTAAATAGTAATTGAAAGAGCTGTGATCATTGGCGAACTAAGATAGAAAAATATTTTCTGAGGCGTTTTTTAGGCTAAAACTATTATTTTTCATATATCCGTAGAGATTAAGTTTATTTGAAAGAAGAATCTTAACTCACAGAATAATTTAATCAATCGTTGAATTTGTGAATCAATAAAACTTTATAATTGAATTTTAAATAGAATTAGATCCCAAATAACTATGTTATACCTATCTTGTAAACTATGTTAGACATCAGAAATTAACTATAGAATATATTAAAATCCTGTTGTAATCAACCATGATTTTCTAAAAAAGCTAGCTCTAATTCAAAAGTTTGCTTTTTATATCATTCATTCATAAAAATTTAACTCCCAGAGAAGAGAGCATTACATAGTACATACTTTGGGATTTGCAAGATAATTAGCTATCATGTTCACTAGCTTCTCTATAACAATGGTAAAAAGAGAAGTTACCTTGTAACATAAGGTCTTAAGGGCATGTCTTGATTGTCGGGGATGATTTGCTGCCTCCACTAATCATATTAATAATTACCATGAAATCAGATTGCACTAAGATAGATGTTTGTAAGTCCCTCATCTAGGCACCATATAATATCAAAGAACATTGCATTAACAAATAACGTTGCTTGTCTAATTTCTCAACGGAGTTGAAAATAGATTTTTATGTTGCGTCGACGGGTTGATATACGTATATACGCATGATTATCGTATTTGACCTTCACATGTAAGCATTTTTACCGATGAAGGGGATTCGGATGAACCCCTTTCTCCCCCGACTCCCCGTTCATAATCGAGTAACCTAGTTTTAGAGCAATCCAATGCTACTTAATTACTTGTGGTTTATAGTGTACCATCTCAATTTAAATAATTGATTTTTCTAAATAATGTGAAGCCAAACATTATTTAAATATTGTTTTGAACCAATTCCTACGAGATTATATCTTTCTATATTATCTTGACAATAGCAATTTATAATGTGTTTTGTGCTCGTTAATATTTTATAAAATTTATCAATATACGCGTAAATTAATTCAGACACTATAATTATAATTACGATGGTGTTTTCTTCTCGTTATTTTCTTTAAGTTGTTTTTTTTTAACCTCTTGGCAGCATGAAACTGTGCCCCTTCTCCCCAACAACTAATCAATGTAATAATTAATGTATTATTATCTTAAGTATTCATACTATCCCAATTATATCTTGATAATCTCACGTAATCTCATGTATATATTTTCATTTCATTTAGTGAAAAGAATAGTAGAGCACCCAAAAATTAAAATAGTAGCTATATTTAATTAAGTTGGAAAATACTCAGTGGATACTGTACTAAAAGCACCCAAATATTAAATTATTTTTGGGTGAATTTGGAATATTTGCTTTTGTATCTACTTTTTGTGTCTTTAGTGGCTAAATTGGTCTTAGGATAAATTTGACTATGTTAACATCAGAATCAATTGTTCCACTATGTTGTATTTATTAATATTTTTAAAATAAAATATTGAAACTCACCAATTAAATAAAAGTATAATTATTGTATTTTTAAATTTTATCCTAAATTTTTATTTTATTAAGATGATTTATAGCGACAGAATAGTTAAAGGTATACCCATAAATAAAAAAAGCTTATCTTTAAACTATTACAAATACTTCTTACTAATAGCAAATCTTTCATTAGAACAAGAAATGAAAAGGCAGAAGGGAGGAAGTTCTGGATAAAGCTCTAAGGAAATAACTAAGGGACCGTTTGATTGGGAAATAAGTTATTCGAAGATAATTAATTTGGGATTGTTGTTTTATCGCCGATGAAAATAGGAATAAATAATTTCGGGATTAGTTTTGGGATGAATTTGCTCTACGTATTTGGTTGGGATAAAATCTCGTAATAACATCTGGGAATTACTATTCAAGATAATTTGTCGCGGGTTGAGGATAAGAATTTAAAAATAATCTTATAATGCGGATGAATTGTCTAGGAAATTTTCTTTTGTGAAAGGGAAAAGCGATTCGAAAATTAAATCATTCTTTTATTTATTTCTTATTTCTCATTAAAGATGAGATAATAATCTAATTATCTCAATCTAAAATTAATTATCCCAAAACAACATTTTCCAACCAAACAATACTTTCAAAAGCTTAAAAGGCCCAAGTTCTGTATAAGCCTCTTTTCCATAGCTACCCTACTTTATATTCTAGGCTAGCGTGCCAAAAAGTTAATTTTACAGGTATTTTGGTGAATTTTCATTTCCACTATTCTTTCTAATGGATACAATTTCATCAGATTTATTATCTTGTGCTTCATTCGCCAACATAATTCTTTTCCACATATAAAAGGTAACACAAAATTTTAAATTAAATATTATTAATTTTTTTAATTTTTTTAATTTTTTTAATTTTTTTAATTTTTTTATTCTTTTCATATTTATTGAAAATATATAACAAAGCCTATAGAGTAGAAGTAAGATATTAGTCAACCGTTCAACGATTAGTTAGATTTTCGCTCGATGAAAATCTTTAGGTATCCTCCTATTTGGGAAAAATATTTATGAGTCCAAAATAGTATTTTATTTCTTAATTTCCCTTTCTTTATCCAATTAACAAAGGAATCTATTGAATTAAAATTACTCTCCCCCTAATAAGAAACTTTAGTAATTGGGGATATTTCTTGAATGATTTTCAAAACAAAAAAAACGTGTGTTTGTGCAAAGTTGCAAAGGCAAAAGCTGAGATTTTATTTGGTACTTTTGTCAACCATTGAGATTCATCAGATTGTCAGAGCAAAAGTTTTGATTCGCTCTGAAATCAAGAAAACCTCATTTGAAGAAAAAACAAAAAGCCAAATAGACTTACACTGACAGAAACCAAAAAAAAAAAAAAATGAATACTCGGCATTTGGCTGCTCTTCTTTCTTCTCTTATTGCTGAACTTCTTCTTCTCCTTGCAGTCATTTTCCCTTCTCAAATCCTCTTTCCAGTCACAATTCCTCCCTCTTTCTGCGATTTGCTTTCTCCCTCCTTCTTCATTTCCTTTCCGTCTCTGAAACCGCCGCTACCCTTTCCCTCATCCCTTTTTCCAGAAAACGAAAACGTACCCCTTTCAGAGACGATGCCCCGGCCGGCGATGGTCTGAACCGGTTCAAACTCGGTCGACCCGGCTCGTCCATCCGCCGTAACCGGATACTTTCAGAAATTCTTCAATATCAATTCTACTTTTGATTGGCTTTGGTTTATTAGAACCTCTGTGAGTGTCGTGACCCGGTTGACTCGCCCATATCTCGCCTTGAAACTCGTCTCGGAATCAGGCTCTTCCGGCTGGCCACCGGAGCTAATTATTCTGATGTTTCTCGCCGATTCAGCGTATCTGAACCTGTTGCCAAGTTTTGTGTGTCAAACAATTTGGCCAGCAGGAATTACTCTGCACAAATTTCCGTTTCTGGGTTGGGCTTCTGAAATCGGGTGAGCTTGAATCCATTCCACTCAGTTCGATCCATTTCGGGCATTCCCAATTACTGTGGAGTCCTCTGCTGTGTAAAGTTTAAGGTTAATGAAGAGAGTATAGCAGCTCAATTAGTGGTTGATTCATCATCAAGAATTATTAGTATAGCCGGTTTCGTGGCGATAAGACAGATTCACAGGTCCTAAAATCATCAACTCTGTTCCAAGATATTGAAAAAGGAACAATTTTGATGAATTCACAAGCTCTTTCTACAGATAAATGGTGTGGCTGTGCCTCAGTTTTTGGTTAGTAATGGAGACTACCCTTTGCTAAATTGGTTAATGTTACCATTTGATGATCCTGTTTCCCAACCAAATGAAGAAAATTTCAACAATGCGATTAACTTGATGCGCTTGCCAGCAGTTAAAGCCGTTGATAGCTTGAGAAATTGGGGCGTTTTGAGCGAACCAATTGAGGGAGAAATCAAGACTGCAGTGGCTTCTATTGGTGCTTGTTCAATACTTCATAATATGTTGTTATCAAGGGAGGATTATTCAGCATTTTGTGAGGATTTGAGTAATTATTCATTTCACAAATACCAGAGTTCTTTGAATCCTAGTGACAGTGACAGTGTAGCATGTGCTATAAGAAATTCACAGTAAGTACAAAAGCAACTGAGTTTCAATCACAAAAGCAGTGACATTTTCTAGTTCTTATTTTTAAAGGCAAAGAACATACAATTCAATCTTCTGCTCAAAGTTTTAACCTTTCTGGGCTGTCTTGCATTTTAGCAAGTTCTGAATAGATGCCCCTCTTCTGTTCCTTAACATATACAGCTCTTTCATAGTGTTAATGCCACTGGATTACACTAGTTGATTGTCAATGAACTCTAAAGAAATTCATTCTGCGACTTGCTGCAACAAAGAGTGATTATACTGATGACAATAGCTCTCTTTCCACTTTTATATCAACTTACAACATGTTATTTATATATATATACACAAATACATAGTATTGGGTATGCGAATAAAAGTCCTGCTTTGATAGTTGAAAAGAAAAAAAGTTATATTATAAGGTATAGTGAGACTCTTAATAGAATTTGAAATTTTTAGAGGCGAGAAGACTTGGTCCAAAAAACGGACAATGACACGTCATATTAAGAATGTCTTTAGGCAGATCTGATCCAACAATTAGTATGAGTCGATTGTTGTGCGAGACGGCGTAGTAGAGATAGCGAGTGATGTGTGAGGCCCGACTTAGCCTCTTTGCCCATCTTCAAGTCGATTTACTACTTTTACCCATAGCTTCATAGACGGATACACACACACAAAAAAAAAACAATGGACTTTGGTGGCCACAAATACTCAGTTGATAAGGGTGACACATAAATAATCTCTAGATAAGTAGTGAGATGATGAGTCATGTGAAACTTAATTCTAAGGAAAAAAATTATTTGGTGTGAAAAAAGAAATTTCCACATTGATACTTAGAAACAGAAGGTATATATAAGATGCAGTGATACCGTAAGTCTTAACGGCGTGAGGCTTTTAGAAAAAATCGGGCAGGATTGATTCAAAGGAGATATTTTTATCCCCAAAAGTGTAACGTGAGCTCTTGGTAGATACAGAATTGATCTTAACATGAACTCTTAATATAGCCATATTGCAAACATCTAAATCATTTATTTATGTGAGTCTGGTGTACCTTAATGTTGCATTTTAAACTGAAACATTGCTATTAGACGTGCGCTGTCAGAGTCAATTCAGCACGAAACTAGCTTGTTTGAGCTGTACCTTGTTGCTTATATGTTAGCAATGAAAAAAAAGAAAATTGAGTTCTCAAAATTCTGGCATATGGTAAGTTTTGGATCTCTAAAATGCACCGCCATATGGAGAGATTGTAATGGGCAACTAGGTGCGAGAAGCATCTAGCGTTTTATGAAGGGTTCGGAAAAGTGTTATATTTCATAGAGATGTGATGTAAGCAATTTATTTGAACACAAACAATAATGGTTAATTTTAAGACTCGAATCTCTGATCTATAGTAATAATTTACATGAACACCTTAACTTTTGTGTTCTTCCAAAGCTCCCTTAAGGGAAAATTGTCAAGGATCATATTAGTATAGATATCAAACTAGAATTAATGTTTTGACACGTTATTACAGGATGATTTCAGAATAACATATTAAGGGTGCCTTTTCAGTTTTAGCACCTCTGAATGGGTTGGGAAGTACTCAGTTCACACCTTGCAAGTCTTATCTTGAATCAATACAGAATTTGAAAGAGATAACATCTAGCGGAGGCAGCGGTGTCAAAATTAGTCCATAAAATTATAATTCGTTCAACTTATTTTAGTTTGAATTAATTATTGATCCGTTCTTTTATTAAGTTAGCCCATTAAAATTTGGATTGTCTAGTCCCAAATTTCCAGTTCATAAAAATCCTTATTAAAATATTTTAAATTTCATATAATATAGCCCACTATATAATCATAATAAGAAAAATAAATTTTATATAATAAAAATTATAAAAAAACAAATAAAAGTAATTAAAACTTAATAAAAAAATGAGCAAATGAATTTGACCGAGTCCAAATGCAGAAGCTCAATTCATTCATTGTCACCACCTCTAGGAAGGGGGATCTAAACGTACTTTTGAATTTACATAAATCTAATTGTTTTGCTTAAATTTTTATATCTATAAATATTTAATGATGGTCAAATATTATTATATATTAACTTAAAATTATTAATTTATAAAATCAAAATTAAAAAAGCACAAGGGCAATAAACTCAAAATACATTTAAAAGAGCTGAGATTATAAGAATACGTAAAGAAACTATCTAATTAGCAAAATACAAATGAGATTTTGAATTTCTTGACCCATAATATATTTTATTATTTTTGGAGCGGGTGTTTCATAGAAATTTTTATGGTTGATTTCGGCAAATGTCCTTTTTCAAGGGTCACTATTTAAATTTTATTTCTATTTTAAAAAATTATTCAAATATAACTTTTGGCATTTACTCTTCTGAATAAGGTTAGACTCGATATAATATTTATTTATATATTGCTCAATCTTATTATTAAAATATTAATATGTTATTTGAAAATTATAATAAATTACAAAACATTTAAATGCGATTTAATATTTTCATAAAAATTTTAATTTATTTAAAAAGGTTATAAAATCGTAATTTAAAAGAACTCACAAATTATAAGAGAAATTTAAAACTTTTGTGAAAAAATAAAAAGAAAGAAAGAAAAAGGATCATTTTGCCAAAGATATTCAGAAATTCCGAGAGGACCACAAATGAAATTTCAAATTTTACCCTACACAGTATTTAGAAATATTCATAAAATGATTATTTGTTATGAAATAATAAATAAAAAATAGAATATTATAGAAATAGAGAAGGAGGAAAATCTTTATTTTTAATAGATTAGATGAAATCTGATAGAGGGCTTTCACTGTTTATAGGGATAATTCTCACTAATTTTTAAAAGATAGATTTTTATTTATAGTATAAACGTGAGATCGAAACACAATGCAAATGTCTTTATAGGCGTTATTTTTATGTCTGATATATTTATATGCTCCTTGATATAGATAATGTGTACCGTTAAGCGCTATGAAAATACCGGTGAAAAAAAATCTTGTAAAAGAAAAGAGTACGTATCTAATAATGTTGCACGTTTTAGGTACGCCTCATTAAAAATCTTACGTAGGAAAATTGATTAGGACAAGGCACCGTAAAAGAAAAAAGAGTACAACGTATTAACTCCTCCTAATTAGAATATCCTTAAATCTTTTCATTCCAATCTTGTACGCGTCTTTGAAAGTTGCAGTTGGTAGAAACTTGGTAAATAAATTATGACATTGTCAACTTAAATGGCAGATACATTTGCTGCGTTGATATCGCCATTCTTTGGAGCTCGTATGTGTAGAAAAACTTTTGTAAGATGTGCTTCTTAAATCTCCGCTTTTATGAATCTCAGCTTTTAGTTGTGTTATGCATGATGCATTATCTTCTTATAAAATTGTGGGTAATTTGTCATATTTGAACCATATTTTCTCTAATGAATGTATCAAGGACCAACCATGCATTCTCGGTTTTGCTTCCATCTGAATAGCTATTATCTCAACATGATTTGATGAAGTAGATAGGAGAGGCTTGCTTTGTAGATGCCCAGATATAACGGTGCCTCCACATATGAACACGTAGCCAATTTGAGATCGAGTTTTGTGTGGGTCGGATAAATACCCGGCCATCGGCATAGCTTGACAAGATCGGGTTTATGGTGTTAGAGATAGTTATAAGCTCATGCTCCCCAGTGAGTCCCTTTTGGATACAACATTATGTGTTTGATCTCATTCAATGTCTCTAGTAGGATGAGACTATATCTTCAAGACTAAGAATTTTCTCGTTCTTTTAAATCTTTCAAGAATTTTCATATAACCTTCAGTCTCTCTAGACATGAAAATAATTTCATTATGCGCATATCAAGTTTTCATATATTATAGGACTTATGAGGACCTCTCCATATAATAATGTCAAAATTTACAAAAAATATTTATGCCACGATGAATCCATTTTATATCCGCTGGCGTTACACTTGAATTGTGTATTTTAATTGGTCAATCATTTATCTGTCCATACTTTTTGATAGATTTGGTCAGATCCCTCGTCAATATTTATATTGGCGCTACATTATATCAAAGGTATCGTCGGCGATCATTTTTGATGTGAGTTCCATATGCGACATAAGCGTGGGGTCTGCTTCATTTTTAGGTATTTCGAATTTTGTAGACCTTTACAAGTTTTATGACGTTATGTAGTGATGTTTCTTAAAGCACTTGCCTCATCATTTTGACCATCTTAATCATTTGCTCCTCTCCTTCTTCAAGAAATTATATATTTGGGCAGATTTGGTCTATCAACCCAGGCGTCTCGTAGATCTTGTCCTTGAGGACTTTCATTGGAGCATTTGCAGGCGAGATTGTAAAATAGAGTTATGAGAAATATATCGACAATTGATTTCAATATTTTGCAAGTGAATTATCTATTGAACTTTAAGTTCACTTTTCTACGAGGATCTAGATAATTCATCCCACACATAATTTTTGGCGCTAATCACTTCTCCCCATAATGTTAGAAAAATAACATTTATCCCCGAGCTACGTTGGGGACCGAGTCTTTGTGCGTTGTGGTGAACCAATTGAATCATATATCACACATTCAAATTTTTAGATGAAATTATTTGGTTCTTTGGCCGAACCAATTGTGATAGGAGAACTTTGTTGGCTTGATGCATTCACGTGTTGCTACATGTTAAATAAACATCTCATTACCAAATTTTATTTGGGAGTTTTAATCTCGTAACGTAGTTGAAACATAATTGAAGGCATACAATTTTTGCTAAACCAACATAGATATGAATCGGCATTATCAACATGATTTTATAATTTAGAATTATGCTCTTAATTTAATAATTCGAGCAACAACCTTACAAAAATCAATTGCACGTTGATATCAAAACACATATGACCATGTTAGTAGATGCATCTATTAGCAAACGGTTCCATGTGGTAGGTGAATGGGCCCATGTTCCGTTTTATAAGTTCCAAAATTTCGAAATATAATTCAATCTTAGTGATCAAGATCGTTTTATCACGAGAACAAGCAACACAAGAATTCTTGAAGAATCTTTTATTTCTTCAACAAATAGCCACGTGAATTCTCAATTATTTTTGCATCACATTTGAGCCGGGGATGGCCAACCCGGTTAATGCCAACTTATTTAGGTAAACTTCTAGTTTACTTTAGTATGTGATTTCATCATCATACCCATAATTATATGTACTACAAATAAAAAAAAAACAATGGGTAATCTTTTACATAAATATTTATAACTTCCTTGATTGTAGTAGCATTCAATTGTAGTATGAAGATATTAGATTTTCCCATAATTTATAGTCTCAATATTTTTTCAATGTCCTTGAAACTTATAAGTTTCCTTTTGAGACTTACTACAATAATTTCATTCTTTCAAGTAGTAATACATTAGGTTTCTTACCGGGCTACCGATTAATTTTGTGTACTACCGCATATTCAATCATATCAACATCGTTAACGGTTTCAACTTAGAAACAATTTTGAATGTTGATGAGTTATACTCATAAACAACCTTATAGTCTTGATGGATCCAATCATATCGTGTCTTTGGGTGTATGACCATGTCATACCTTTCTTTTAGGCTATTCCACAAAACAAGTGGATCCTTAATCGTGAGATATTCAATTTTAAAATTTTCAAAATTTTGGGGTTTTTTTTTTTTTATGAATTTTGAGTTTTTTTAATTTTTTATTTTTGCTTTTAATGGTGTCTCCAAGACCCATTTGCATCCCATATGGATTTCGGCATCAACACCAGCTAGAAAGGTAATTCTTGTCTCAGAAACTTTTGTGGAAGGAGCGTGAAATCAAGTTTAAGTAGATTAGCCATATTAAAAAAGAAAAAATGCCTTGGCCTTCAGATTTTTGAGACAATAAGTGTTAGGCAACAATATCGCCCAAATGAATATCACTCTTGTGGTTAAGTAATACATCTTCGAAAAAGAAATTTCAATTTTTAACTGCCTCGAGATCTTTGAGAGTGATGCTCAGTGACTCGTGTGATAAAAGTTAGTGCTCAAACACGGTAGCCCACAAAATATTCATAAAAGGATTATTGTAAGTAATAAAAAACAATTATTATAGAGAAGAAAAGAGAAGTTCTTATTTCTCTTAATGGAATGAAATCTGATGAAGGAGAATCCCCTATTTATAGGGATAATTTATCTGCTTTTTACTTAAAGATAGATTTTATTTATAATATAAACCTTTGTAATCTCTTCATTACAAATACAGCTTATAAACATTGAACATGTCTGAATATATTTATAGCATTATTTTGTTTTTACTCCATAAAAAGGTTAGACTTCCAAATATCAAATTTCATAAAATATTCATATCTCCACCATCACACAAATTATTATACAAGTGTTTTTTGGTTATCACAAGCAAGCTTAACAACAACTACAAGTCCTCTAATATTCGTACCAAGTCCTCACAAACATATGTTAAAGTTGGAACTAAGGCTTACATAATATAATAATATTGTTGTATTAGTACTCATTTTTGCTTGATCAGACCTTTAATTTAATTTAATAATTAATATAATTACCAGTAACCACTCAACCAATCTAGCCATCACCACTCTGACTTTACCTTATAGAAATATTCTTCTAGGAGAAAAGGATAACTCAGGGGAATATTATATTCATTCAAGGGGAAATGTCAAAAGGCTAAGCAAACAAATAATGAATCCCATCGGCCATTTATATAAAATTCCACTAAATTATATACTAATATATATATCTGTTAGGTTATTTTTTAATTTAAATAATTGACTAATGATTATCCAAGTTATTTCTTTTTAATTAATTTTATCACTGTTTATATTACCCCAGAATTTTACTAATCTCACATATAATTTAGATATTACTTTTTCGCGCAAATTAATTATTATGTTTCATTTTCTTAAATTATAAAAAATTTAATTAATATTTTAAATATATTTATTCATCAAATTAACATGAGAAAATTCGTAATTTAGTATTTTTTTATATAATTTTAATATAAAATGTTTAATTATAAAATAATAAATTAATATATTTAATTATAAAATAATAAATTAATTTAACTTTAATTAAATTTAAACATTAACTAATTTAAAAAAATAAAAAATTAAAAAAACTCAAAATTCATAAAAAAAAAAAAACCCCAAAAACAAAAAACAAACAATATAAAAAATATAAAAAAACTAAAAAAAATACAAAAATTTTAAATAATTTTTAAATTAAAATTTTAATTTTGAGATTTAAAAATATTTATGTTTAAGAGTTTGAATCCAATTAGATACATAAATTTAAAAATAAAAATTAAACAATTTTTCTTTAAAAAAGTAAATAAAATGTATTTTTAAATCTTGATTTGATTGCCTTCTTATCTCTTGATACAGTATATACATTGTTACGTCTGTACTATTAGACTTTAAGTAATATATCATTTTATGTAATTTTCACAATTTTTTACCTGAGGTCTTGTTCAGAAAAAGAAATGGTTGAAGAGATATTATCCTTATCTAACATATTTTAAATCATACTCTATTTTTTAAAAATAATATATATTACAATATATATATATAAACAGACAAGTCAAACAAATAAGGGTTTTTATGCGCCAAGGACGTCATTTATGCGACTGAAGAAGTACTATAACATAGACCATTATGTCATTTATTTTTATTTTATTTGAAAAATAATAATTAATCCTTCAAAATAAAAAAAATAATAGAAATTATAATATTTGTTTACATTTACTATAAATAGCAATTGATTTTTGTAATTTTTTCTAAAAATATTGAAATACTAGGAACAAAGTTGAGCAGAGAAGTTTCTCGAGTTTTATTATTATTAGTTGGTACAACTCATGTTGGGCATCTTCAACGCACTCTCTCTTTAGTCTTTATGAACGAGTAGTATGATCAATTTTAAAAATTTTCAAATATCATTAATGAAGTCAACTTAGTAAAATAAAACGGTAGAATTATTAGACAGACAAAAACAGAAAGAAAGATTTTTAGTCTTAATTTTTTAAATTTTTATAATATTTTTATATAAAAACGTAAAATATAACTTATAAATTTGAGCGTTATTAGGAATTCAAGTGGATTTTATAATCTTGAATTTTTTATTTTAAGAATTCTAAATTAAAAAGATAGTTAAAGTGGAGTTGCTATTTTGGCCCCATTTATTCTTATTTTGCTTCCACCAAAAGGAAGAAAATTTAACCAACAAGAAAAAGGGAAAAGTTATATTTAAAAAAAAAAAAAAAAAAAAAAAAAGGAAAAAGTCTAAAGAGGAGATTCCTCAATTTTTTATTTTTTAAAAAATTAGAAAAACAAAAAAAATAAAATAAATAAAAAAAATGCTTATACTGTAATATTCCAATTAAGTAGTTTTTAACTTTTCTTTTATCCCTCTCAGGAGCTTTCACGCGGCTTTGTTACTTTGGTATTCAAACCCGCATTCAAAATTGAAGGTGGATGGTCTTGTCGTCAAGCGTCTTTTTCTTATCGAATCAAGTGGTAACAAAGAAAAAAAGATAGTAAAGAAAATATAACAACTAATAAGAAAAAGCGAGATAATTCATTTATAAATTTTCGAATGTAATATTTTAAAATAGAATTTGTTTATTTTCAACTTAAATAAGTGATATATATAACATCAGAAAATATCGGCAACTATGTGATTTTTAATTAAAAATATGTCGAATATATTAAAATATTTTTTAATATTTTGATTTTAAACATGTGATGTAAAAATTTAAATTTAAAAATAAAATAAAATATTTTTTGAATTAACGTAAAATATCAGATAAATAATTTAAGATCCGAGGAATATTATTAGGTATCACGTAACACACGGCATGTAAACTTAGTTTTGTCAATTTATTTATTTGTTATAATAAAATTATTAATTTTATTCTTTTCAGCTAAACACATAAAGAATTATAATAAAAAAAATTATAAACCAAAACCAAATTTAAAAAATCCAACTAAATCAAACAATTTAAATTTAAAATTATTAAATTCAATTAACTTAAAAAAATACATGTTTCATTGCTTATTATTTTAATATTCGCTCAGTATTAAATTCAAATATTGAATTAAATATTTGATTTAAGAAATATATTTTTTATATTTTGTGTTTGATCATTTTAGATAATAGATTAAAAAAATATAACCATAGTTTGTATTGATAAAATTTTCAAGAAAATTCATATGTAATTATAGAAGATGAAAAAATGATTATTTTAATTTATGTCATATGTACACTAAAATTAACATAATAATTTAGTATAATAAATAGAAACATAGTTTCAAAGAGATTTGCATATCCAATGAGACAATATAGCACTTCTACTAAAAAGTCAAAAAGACATTAAATAATTTTAATATGATAGAAATTGTAACTAAATATGATAACTTACGGATAAATCTTTCAAATTTCTTTTGAGTCTAAATATATATAATTTTCTTTTAAAAAAACAAAAAAAACATTTGAGATAGTCAGTTATATGAAATTGGAAATTAAATTATGATTGAAATAAATTAAAAATATTTTTATTTTTTCATTTTTGTTTAGAAATAAATGATATTTCATCTTATCAAGAAGACATTAATGTTATTCTTCCAATGATTATCATTATTTAATTAAAATTAAAAAAACAAAAAAAACATGTAATTTAATTAAAATACAAAAATAAACACATAATTAAAAATATTTTTAAATAAAAAATTTTGGGGTTTTTTTTTTTTTATGAATTTTGAGTTTTTTTAATTTTTTATTTTTTTAAAATGTCCTTTTTAATATTTATTTTAAAACGTAGGAAGAATATATTATAAAATAGTGTTTAAGAAAATTTATTAATTATTTGATATTCATTACGGAAGAAGAAAGTTATCGAACATCATAACCCAACGGCATGTAAACTTAGGTGTCGTTTGGTTATTAGATAAGGTACAAACTAATACATAAATAACGGCTATTTATGTTTGGTTTCAAATATGATAAAAGTTATTAAATTGTATTAATTTTATATAGTATTTGATTGGGATTTCAAATATTGTATAAAAGCTATTCATTTATTAACTTTATATGGTATTTGATTGTGTTTTAATAATTCTACCTAATTAATATTTATATAACTTATGAGAAAATTTATGTATAATTTTATGCGGAATAAAATATGAAATAAATTATATAGATATTAATTATACATGAATTAAAATAAAATTAAAAAACCAAAAACAAACACAAACAAACAATTAAAAAAATTAAAAAAATTAGCACTTTCTTCAATGTATACGTTTATCTGAAATTTGTTATCAATTTTCTTAAGGTAAGAAAATAAAGAAAAAGTTATCACTTTCTTTTTTACAGTAGTCAATTACACAATTTTTAAAGTTAAATTATATAATTAAAAAAACCATAATTAAATGACTCATTTTAAAAAAAATAAAAAAAATAAAAAAAATAAAAAAAATATATTATTTTTTTTATTTTTTTTAGTTTTTTTATTTATTTAGTTGTTTATTTTAATTTTTTATCAAATAATTAATAATTCATATATTATAATCTCTACATAACTAATATATATATAATTAATACTTGCATAATTAATATCTACATAAGTAATACATGAATAATTAAAATCCTAGCAATCAATTTCTACGTAAAATAATCACCTTAAATTTTTTAATAAGCTATTCGTATATTACGTCATCAGATTTCCCAATCCATAACCAAACAACCCTGAACTTTTGTTTATTTATTTATTTTAATTTGGTAAAATCTATACAATCAATTTCTGCATAAAATAATACATAAATTTTTTAATAACTAATTCATATATTACTGATACCTCCGAGATTCTAATCCATAACCAAACAACCCTGAACTTTTGT
Organism: Datura stramonium; assembly: GCA_018107945.1. Lineage (NCBI taxonomy): Eukaryota > Viridiplantae > Streptophyta > Magnoliopsida > Solanales > Solanaceae > Datura > Datura stramonium. The sequence goes on from JACEIK010001088.1 coordinate 82,829, forward strand.
TTATTTATTTATTTTAATTTGGAAATTGGAGAGGACATTCTACCAAATTTAGGTCCCACTCCAAGCCAATCTTCTCCTACTTTTTATTTTTAATATTTACATGCAATGTAAAAGAAAATATTTCATATGTTCTGTTTATGCAACGTCTATTATTTTATTTAAGTTTGCTAACATCACACGTATTATAATTTTTTTATAAATTTATAATAAAGTTTAATTTTATAATTAATTATTTTAATATCATATACATTGAGTATGTATGTATATTTAAGTACTATTTATTTATAATTATCTATTATNTTATAGTTGTGATTTATAGTATGATAGTATGACATAATTTTTTGGATAATGATTCATTATTTTTTGCTCTTTTCACTTCTTTTCTTATTTTTATTCGATTCACGTTCTAATTTGAGTGATATGACACAACACTTGAGGCAACAAATTAGTTTATTTTATTTCAATTTTCTCAATTTTTTCTTATCAAAAATTTAATTTTCATAATTTATAGAAGATATTAATAAAATATGAAGTATTTAATATTCTTGAAAACTAATTAAATAAGTGTCTCTTACTTTTCAATAATTCTTTTATAGAGAAAATAAAAGATAAAAGGCAGAGAGTAATAGAATAGTTAAATAATTGTTTGTTGATTTTCTTGATTATGTATATGTAAACGTTGATTTTTATTTTTAAGGGAATTCAGAGATCACTGATAATAATGTGAATTTATTAAGGGAAGATAATGCAAATAGTTGCTGATATTTAGTTTTCTCATGGAAGACAAATCGAAAAATGGATATGACAAAATATTATAGGGTATTCAATTTGACGCAGGTAACATAATTAAGTAGTTACACTATATTTCAAAAACCTCTTTTGCACGGAGCAACCCACTCTACTTTTCTTCACTTTGTGCTCTCCAAAATTTTTTAACCAATCAATAATGTCAATCGTTAGAAGCTTCCTTATTAGACTTCGAAATTAAGCAAGCTATAGATTCCTTTAAAACCTTTTAAGTCACCAGAGCCAGATGGTCTGCATCCTTTCTTTTATCAGCAAAATTGGGACATCATTGGTCGTTCTGTACGCCAATTTTGTCACTCTTTTTACAAGGATCAGTGCCTCTCTGCCCACTTTAATATTACCCATCTATGCCTAATACCTAAAGTCTCTAATCCTTGGAGTATAACTCAATATCAACCAATACAAAATAATTTTCAAAATCTTAGTTAACCGTATTAAGCCTGTGCTGAATTAAATCATAGGACCTTCTCTGTCTAGTTTCTTAAT
>JACEIK010001088.1:227343-239347 GCA_018107945.1 Datura stramonium
AGTTCAAACAACAAATACTAGCTAAAAGCAGACAGTTTGAGATATTCCATCCACCCAGGTGCTACTAAGATGTACCATGATTTACAGGATATTTACTAATGGAACGACATGAAGAGATACATCGCAAAATTTGTAGCTAAGTGCCAGAACTGCCAACAGGTCAAAGTAGAGCACCAGAGACCGAGAGGTATGACTGAGGATATTAGCATACCCATATGGAAGTGGGAAGAAGTAAATATGGATTTTATTACGGGTCTACCTCAGACTCATTGGCAACATGATTCAATCTGGGTGATAGTAGATCGAATGACTAAGTCAACACACTTCCTCCCAAGTAAAACTACAAACTCAACTGAGGACTATGCTGGGCTTTATATCCGGGAGTTGGTCAGACTTCATGGGGTGCCCTTTTCCATTATCTCAGATAGCGGTACTCAGTTCACTTCTCACTTCTGGAAGTACTTTCAGAAGGGACTTGGTACCCAGGTCAAGCTCAGGACAGCTTTTCATCCGCATACAGATGGACAAGCTGAGCGGACTATCTAGACATTGGAAGATATGCTAAGAGCATGCATGATTGATTTCAAGGGTAGTTGGGATGACCACTTGCCTTTCATCGAGTTTGCATACAATAACAACTACCACCCCAGATCCAGATGGTCCCATTTGAGGCATTTTATGGTAGGAGGTGTAGATCTCCTATTGGGTGGTTTGACGTTGGTGAAGCTACTCTAATCGGGCCATACTCAGTCCATGAAGCTATGCAGAAGGTACAACTCATCCGAAAAAGGTTGAAAACAACCCAGAGTCATCAAAAATGTTATGCTGATGTAAGGAGAAGGAAATTGGAGTTTGCAGTGGATGACTGGGTTTATCTAACAATTTCACCCATGAAAGGGGTGATGAGATTTGTAAAGAAAGGAAAGCTCAGTCTGAGATATGTGGGACCCCATAGAATTCTTAAGCGAATTAGCAGTGTGGCATATGAGTTAGAACTACCTCTAGAGTTAGTATCGGTGCACCCAGTCTTCCATGTGTCACTATTGAAGAAGTGCATCGGTGATCCAACTTCAGTTGTGCCGCTAGAAAGCGTGGGAATAAAAGATAGTCTCTCCTACGAAGAGGTCCCAGTTTAGATCCTTGACCGTCAAGTTCGTAAACTGAGAAACAAGGAAGTCTCTTCGGTGAAAGTTTTGTGGAGGAACCAACTAGTTGAGAGAGCCACAGGGGAAGCAGAAGCAGACATGATGGCCAGATACCCTCACTTGTTCCCTTCCAGTTCAGTTCCAGCATCAGGTACTAAATCCCTCCTCAGCACTCTATTAAATTCCGTACTCATCAGCTCTATTTAGAATTTCTATATGCATTCTAGTTGTATCAGCTATGTTAGTATGGTTATGTCTGCTCAGAGTAAGTTACTCCTTCAGAAACCAACTCATAGTCTTAGTCTAGGAATTTCAACGCTTTTCCTAGTTGTCTAGTAGTTTTAGTCTTCATTCGAGGACGAATGATCCCAAGGGGGAGATATTTTAACACCCCAAAACTCTTCGAGACCTGACTCAAACATTGCAGGAAAATCTAGAAGAAAAACCAGAAAAAAGCCTCAGAACAACTGAGACAACGAGTTGTGGGCATCTTCAATGACTCATTGTGCCAGTCGTGGTCAGTAGGGCTTGGACTCTCGGGAACCCATGAGACAAGGAACGACCCATTGTGTGAAACAATGAGTCGTCCTTTCAGTCGTGGTTTCCCCAGTTCAGTAATCCTTTCCAGGACTCCACGACTCAACCAATGAGTCGTTGTTAGAAACAATGACCCGTTGTGAGAGTCGTTAGGTGAAAACCTGAAATCCCCTTCTAGTGACGACGAGTGGAAACAACAACCCGCTGTTTCCCACAATGAGTCATTATCATCACCCATCGTGTCAATTTAGACATTTTTAGAAATCTTTCTAGTGAACCTAATGGTTGGACACGAGGATCTGTTTGGTCCACCAATGAGTCATTGTGTCACCCGTCATTAGACTCTCCAGGTTTCCTCGTTCATTGGTCACGGGAGGAACCAACGACTCATTGGTTCAACCAATGAGTAATGGTGTGACCCGTTTCCAGATCTAGTGTTTCCTAGTCCCAGGCAGTGGGACCAGTGAGAGGTCCCAATGAGTCGTGGTCAAAATCAATGACTCGTTGAGTGACCCGTTGGGACCTTGTCGGCCAGTTTTCAGATTTAATTTCCAGGGTTATTCTTGTATTTTCCCACCTATTTATTCCCTAAACTACATTGTTTAAGCGTAAATTAAGAGGATTTAGAGGGATTAAATTGTTCTTCTCCCTCGTTCACCACTCAGACCTTCATAAAGCATCATAAAATTCTCTCAGGAGCTCTCAAACCAAGAACTAGGGCAGTCCACTTCTCTTTGGATTCTCAAGGAAATTCTTTGAATTTATGTATAAGGTATGTGAAAATTCAACAAGGGAATATTTCTTCTCTCATGTCCCCAAAAATCTCCTCTATCTTCTATATCAGTTATAGCCTTGTAGTTTTTAAATGTGAAAAGTTTTTAGACAGATTTATTTTTGGATTCAAAGGGAATATTTCTCATGAATTTAGATTTCTTATTTATTCCCTATTTCTAGAAATTGTTAATGATTGCAGCTGATAGCATAATTCAGCCCTAGTTACAGCTTAGTAGAAATTAGAAACTTGTGGGTTGAGCTAGTTTTCCCTGTAGAGTGGTTCCATTGGTTTTCGGATGCACATTATTTGATTTATTTTAAAATCTCAATCAAAATCATGTCAGTCTAGTCTCACTCAGATTTTTAGTAACCTCAGTGTTGNCAGTATTCAGCCTTGTGTTATGTATTCCAATCAAAATCATGTCAGTCTAGTCTCACTCAGATTTTTAGTAACCTCAGTGTTGTCCAGAAAAATGTAAGCTGATTAGTTTTACTATAGTTAATCCTTGAGGTGTCCGTGATACCTCTCAGTTATCAGTATTAGAATAAATATCGGATTTTAGTGATTCTTTAGGTCATCATGACATTTTTCGATAAGCAACTTTGATCGGTCTTAGGACCCCAACTTCAGATTACAGTTTGTTCTTTAAACGGTTATGATGCTTCTAGATAAGCAGCTCTGACCGGTCTTAGAACCCAGTTATAGAATCTGGTATGATAAGACTCTTAGTCTGCTTCCAAATAGGTGCTCCTGACTTAGTCTTGGGCCCCAGTTTTAAGCTAGCAGCTTAGTAGTCATTCTAGGACTATCTAGTGGGAGTAGGACTTAGCATCGAGCAGACTGGGGTTCCAGCACACCCAAGTTCCCAGAACTATGTTGCCACCATAGGATTTATTTTATTTGCTCATGGCCCCAAACTTGTGATCACTCAGTTCATGCCTTTATACCCTAGCAAGGTATATTGGGTCCTACCGATTGGGTGTATACATCGGACTCCACGTCTAGCTCACGTAGATATATGTTGGTTATAGACTCTCCCACTAGTCAGCTCAGTTCAGTCTCAGATTAGCCAGCTCAGATTAGTTCAATACAGTATTCCATATTAGTATCTCAGATTTAGGGCATGTCTTTGACCATTAGACAGGGTCATGTTGACCATCTCAGTATATCACAGTTATTCAATTTTAGTAATTTCAGTTGGTCATTGCATGTCTTTCCAGTTTAATTATTTAATTTCTTGTATATGGTTTCTCTCACTTACTTAGTACATTCAAAGTATTGACGCATACCTTTTACGATGTATTGTTTTATGATACAACTGCAGGTTCTCCGTCACACCACCGTTGGCCAACCTCGCTCAGACTTTTCCAGCTGCATCATTGGTGAGTCCTCATTTTTTGAGGATGAGGATTATTTCTTTCAGCTATATTTCTTTTATGTATACTTGACGTTAGCTAGGGGCTTGTCCTAGCAACTCATCAATTGTAGTTGGCTTTCAGACAAAAATATTGTTTCAGACCTTCAGCTTTGTTTCAGTTGTTTTTTTTAAACTTTATGATGCAGCTTTATTTTCATAAATTTTTTATATTATTATTTTAAAGCTTCCACTATGTTTTAGTCAGAATGCTAGCATTATGATAGACCATGGGTTGGCTTGGGGTTACTTGTGACTTCAAGTACCGTGTCCCGTCCAGGGTATAGACTCGGGACATGATATAATCAAAGGGGAATAGTATTAATAATTGAAAAGACATTCTTTCCTGAAACTATGTATTCCAACGTAGGTTATGGATTAATTTTGTTGGTTCAGGTGACTCCTTATGCCCCCTCATATGGGATATTATAAATTCTTGCTACTGAACTATGTTATGTATGTCTCATACCCCTGTAAAGTATGAAATGTTTTAGCTGATTAGGCAGAGTGCTGGACACACATAGGCCCATGGTTGGGGCATGAGAAATATGTTTTTAGAGCACTAGGTTCAATTATCTTCGAGAGTTTATGAAGTCGTGTCTAGTAGAGTCTAACTTATAGGTGTGAAGTGCGCCACATTTGTACTTTAAAAGCTATAGACTATACAAGAATGTTACTCTTCTTTCATATTCTCAATCAGGCTATAGAGTTGAGCCGTAGGGAATATTGTAACTTTCATGTTATTGCATTTTTCTAAGAAAATGCCTGCTAAAGGAAAGACAACCTCAAGCAAAGGGTTAATGCCACCAATCCTACAACTTCCAACAAACCATAGGGAGTCCAAACAAGTTCTCATGGTTGCTCATCAGGCCCAAACTATTCATGCCTCTCTGCCATTGACAACGGGTCCTATAGGGAACCCTACAACATCCGTACCACCATCATGTACTACTGATACAGACATGAGAGGAGCTATTCAAATACTCACTTAATTAGTTGTAGCATATTCCTAACATCAGGGTACCCTATAACAAAGTGTAGGTTCTAATTGGGGTTCAGTAATATCGAGGTTTAGAGAGTTCCTTAGAATAAATCCGCCAGTTTTTATGGGGTCTAAATTAGAAGAGGATCCTTAGAATTTTATAGGTGAGGCTCAGAGGATTCTCTAACTCATACACACTTGTGAGGCAGAGGCAGTTAAGTTTGCCTCCTATTAGTTAAAAGATGTGGCCATCACTGGATATGAGAAATGGGCGCTATCCTGAGGGTAAGATACAGTCCCTGTGATTTGGGATGATCTTATGGTTACCTTCAGTGATAATTTCCAACTGTTAGAGTTAGAGAATCCAAAGTTGGTGAACTTACAACTTTCAAGCAAGGTTCCATTAATAAGAGGGAGTATATTCTTAAATTCACAAAGTTGTCACAATATGCTCTAGAGATGGTTTCTAGTATGCGGGAAAGGATGCTCCATTTTATATATGGTTTAGGGATGCATGTGAATGGTGAATGTACTGCAGCCTTACTGAATAGGGAGGTGGATATATCTAGGCTAATGGCTTATGCTCAAAAGACATAAAAATATGAAGAGGAGGATTAGGGATGATAGAGAGAAGACCCAGAATAAGAGGGCCAGGTCAGTTGGCTTATGTTGAAGAAGGAAGAGGGAATTAGCCAGAGATGTTCATAGATTAGCAAGCCTAGTGGTCTGTCTTTTAGGATCTGAGGATGGCAGTGTGGTTGTTCAAAATAGGGGGAATTGTCCCTAGTTGTAGAGGTAAAAGAAAAGAAATATGAGGATCTGATCTTACTCAAGTTGATAGAAGGGATTCACAAACAAAAGAGCATAACTTTTGAATAAAGGGAAATGGTACTTTAAGGAACTAAGGCATATTATGTGTCCCAGATATGGACAATCTTCATGACAAAGTTATGGTAGAAGTGTAAAACTCCAGGTATTCTGCTGCCCAGGTTCCACAAATATGTACTATGACTTAAAGGATATTTATTGGTGGAACAACATGAAAAGGAATATAGTGGACTATGGGTCAAAGTGTCCAAATTGCCAGTAGGTTAATGAAGAACACCAGAGGCCTAGCAAGATGACAAATTCAAAGGAGGATTACTCTAAGTTGTAATTCAGGAGATTATAGACTGCATGCGACCCCCGTGTTTATTATCTTCGATAGAGATACTGAAAATGACCAAACCAACTTCTCTAATTAATTAGGTGGCTATGGTTGTTGACCAAAAAATAAATTTTTCAATGAGTGTCAGGGTCGAATCCCATGAGGATTGGGGTTGGTTACTGAAATAACGTAACTTAACTCACACGAGTAAATGTCATACAAGTAAAAAATTGAGGAAAATAGTAATCACGTATCGATTTCAAATATAGAACAAAACAAGGGAAAAACGACTTGATGTAATCAATGAGAGGGAATAGGGGTGTGCATTCGATGGGCTGTTGACTAGAGAGAGGTTGATTAAGAGGGTTAGACTTGATTAGGGCATAGAGAGACTTGCTTATGTCTACACCCTATGTATTTCAACCAAAGGGATGTAGTTACCTTGGGTTTTCTCAAACCCCAAAGCCGCAATCACCAAACAACCAGCAAGCTTGAGAAAGAGTTAGACTATTTCTAGCCCTAACCCTTTAATGGAGTAAGAATTTGGGTTTTGACTATCTTTAGCTTCAACCCATATATTAAACACTCCAATTACCTACTATTGAATCCTTACCCAACCTTACTTCCCTCTTTCAAGCAAAAGCAAGATTGGAAAGCTAAATCAATGTTTGCAACCATATATTATTAAATTACAACTTGAAAAAAATAATAGATCCATGCTTGCTAATCAATTTTAAGAACAAATAATCAACACCCAATCAAGTCTAGACACCCATCATGCATACAATCCCCTAGAAAATTTAGCTACTCATAGTCAAAGAGAGAAATTATAGCCAAAGGGAATTTCTCTAAACTTGTCATATTAAGTTATCAAATATCAATTCAATATCAAGGTCTGTAGCAATGGTGGTTTTCCCAATAAAAAAGAAACAAAAATGTACTCTATCTATATCTATGATGTACTCTCTATTTTATGTTATTTCATCTAATGTATAATTGGTGTTAAGCCTCTAAAATTCCTCTTGAAAAACTATACAAAAATGCTCTTTAGAAGCTTCTCAGGTATACTTGGGCCTTTCTGGATGATTTTTCCCTTTAACAAACAATGCCTGTCACTTACATAGAACCTCCATTTTGCATATGTCAATCTACAGCACAAAGGTCACTTCTGAGGCTTAGGAAATATCCCTTGTATGTCATTTGCAGTGGCATATGTAGTCTGTAGATGCCAATCTGTGGCTTGCAGGTTTGGTGCATCAAATCTTCCAAATTCATCTGCTTGGCACCTGCGAACTGCGGCCTGCATGTCCTTTTCCTTCCAATAGATTGATTTCAATTCAATTCTTCAATATTTTTGTCTATGTTAAATGTGTGCACAAAATAAGAGAAAAGGGATTAAACCTTCCTAGATTGTGTGAGAATAAAGCAATATCTCATGCTTAAAGCCAAATGAGTTGGTAAATTACCAACTCATCAAACCCTCAAACTTGAACTATTGCTTGTCCTCAAGAAAAGCATTCACTTATAACTAGAATTGACTTAAGCATATTGCATCATAAGAGCTGCACACAAGACCATTAAGACTAAAAACAACTCCAAAATCACACAAAGACTCAAAAATTAAAAAGACTTAAACAACTGCACAAACTTCAACTGGCACCACTACAAGTACTCAACATGTATCATCCTCATTCTTTTAATTAAAAATAGGGGTGTCACAACCCAAGTCTATACCTTGGATGCGACACGGTACTTAGGATCACAAGTGACCTCAAGCAAACCCATGGCATAACATTATTCTGTAATGAATAAACTACTGAAAAAGAATCATAAGGCTGAAGCTATTATTAAACAAATAATAGAAATACTTTTATAAATAGAGAACATGATAAGATACTAGAATTTAATCACACTTGAAACTCGAGCTGAAACTAATATACTTTGTCGAAAGCCTTCTAAAAAAAACTGATGAGTTGTTGGGACAAACTCCCAGCCAACTCTAATATCTAAAAAATTGAGAATGAAAAATACTAGAAATGAAGACTCTGGTCCTCGGAAGATAAGGACTCACCAATAGAACTCTACTACAATAAGTCTGAAGAAGAATCTAACCTCGCTGCTAAGCTTGAGAGCCTGAGCCTATATAATAAAATGATATAGCACAAGAAATATGTAGTTAGTACTTCGAATGTACTGAGTATATAAGATATGCAATTAGAATACAAATAGAACATACTAATAGTTTGAAAAGATGTGCTAAAATGCATAACTGAACTGAAGTACCATGACCTTTACTAAAATACATAAATGTTGATGTGAAGTAGTAGTCTAATAATACATAATAAAGTCTAGTAAAAACTAATTTAAGAGTCATGTACATGTACTAAAAACTGAGTCTGTAACTGTGACTTAGACTATAACTGTACTGAATGATGTTAGAGTCTATTAACTGACATATAACCACAGGAGCTAACCATGGAGTTTGATGAATACGCCCCACCAATCGGACCCAATATACCTTACTAGGGAATAAATACATGGCTGATATGATCACTATGCCCATTAGGCTAGTAACCTATGGTGGCACGTAGTTTTGGGTCCTGGGTACGCTGAACCCTGGACCAGTTCGGTGCTAAAAACTACTCTCAATTGATAAGTTTACTGATAATTTATAGATAACTTGAAAACTAGTATTGTTAAATCTAAGTTAGAAACTTTATATGATAGTATTCTAAGAGCCTAAAGAACCTGAAAATACTATGTCAATATATGTCTACTGAAATTATGGTAGAATCACAAAGACTGAAATATGAATTCATGCTAACTCAATGCCATATAGAAGCAAAATATATATTTATATAACTAAACTTGAATCATGTGAAAATATTCCATGAAAGTAGCATTTGAAACTGAATATGTAAAACAATGAATATCACATACTAGAAATCACATGAGACTTGAGAGCATCGAAGTAAAAAGGGAACTCATAACTAAAAAAAAAACCTAAGACATGATTTTTCTATAAGACTGAAATATCAATGTTTTCTGAAAGCTTTTGGTACATAAAGGTGAAAGGATAATCCTTGTTGAAATCCCACATACCTGGAGAAGAAACCTCAGAGAAACAACTCAAAAATTCTAAGGATAATTGGAAGCCCTAGTTCTTGGCTTGAGAGAGGAGCTCAAAAGTCTACAAAGATATTCTGAATGCTAAGTGGGGAATGATGGAGAAGAACCATTTACCCCTCTGAATCCATTGAAAAGATTTCCAAAACGACGTAGTTTAGGAACTAAAATATCAAGAAGTTACAAAAATACTCCTGAAGAGAAGTCTGGAAAATTGTCCGTCAGGACCTAATAGGTTGGGAGTTGTTGGTTGTGACCACGACTCATTGGGACCAGTCGTTGGTCTTGATTCTAATAAATCTAGTTTCTATACTTGATCAATGGACGGGATTGGCGACTCATTAGATGGGACAATGGGTCATTGGTTCTTCTTGTTGTAACTGGAGGAAGATTTGAACAGATTCTGGATCTCCCCCAGCGGATGGACAGAATAACCTGTTATCTTAAACAATGGGTCATTGTTTCCACCCATTTTCATTAGGGGTGACTTTAAAATTTTTCTTCATTTATTCCAACTACTTAATAGGAGGAGTCTTTACATCACACAACGAGTCGTTGTCTAGCTCATTGTTTGGGAAAAGGATTTGACAAGTTTTTCTAGACTGGATTACAAAGAGCGACAGAATGACTCATTACTTCAAACAAATATTCATTCTATGTATCATTGGTACCTGACCAAAAATTTGTAGAACTGACAATGACTTTCTTAACGGGTCGTTGGTCCTGACAACAACTGATTGGTTGAGCCATTCTGAGGCAAAATTTTTTGATTTCTATCTGGTTTTTCATTTCAAGTCTAGGGTTTGGTTTAAGGAACTTTTAGGGTGTTATAGTATCTCTCTCTTGGGAACAATCATCCTCGAATGAAGGCTAAGTAAGCTAAAAGACTAGGGAAAGAGCTACAATCCCGAACTGGAGACTATGAACTGAATACTGAAAGTGTGACTGACTCCGATCTAAGGTATACATACTAACCGAATTCATGCAACTAGGGTGCATACTAAGAACAAGATTGGAGATGATGAGCATGGAACTGAATAGAGTACGGAGGAGGAATTTAGTACCTGATGTTGAAGCTGAGCTAGAAGGGAAAAGGTGAGGGTATCTTGCCATCATATACGCTTCAGCCTCCCATGTAGCTCCATCAACTAGCTAGTTTCTCCATAAAACCTTTACTGAAGCAACATCCTTGTTTCTTTGCTTACAAACCTAACGGTCTAGAATCTGAATTTGAACCTCTTCATAAGAGAGATATCCTTTACCCCAATGCTCTCTAAAGGCACTAATGAGGTCAGATCACCGATGCATTTCTTCAACAAGGACACATGAAAGACTAGGTGCATAGATGCTAACTCCACAGGCAAATCCAGCTCATAAGCCACATTACCAATGCATCTTAGGATTTTGTAAGGGCCAACATATATAGGACTGAGATTTCCTTTCTTTCCAAACCTCATCAACCCTTTCATAGGTGAAATTTTTAGATATACCCAATCATCGACAGCAAATTCCATCTCCCCTTTCCTTACATCTGCATATAATTTTTGTCGGCTCTGAGTTGTTTTCAGCCGTTCCCTGATAAACTGAACATTCTTCATGGCCTTATGCACTGAATCAGGTCATATTAAGGTAGATCTAGCAAGTTCAAACCACCCTATAGGAGATCTACATCTCCTATCATATAATGGCTCGAACAGAGCCATTTGAATATTGGAGTGGTAGCTGTTGTTGTATGAAAACTCAATGAGAGGTAGATTATCATCCCAGCTTCCCTTGAAATCAATCAAGAAAACTCTCAACATATCCTCCAGAGTCTAAATAATCCGCTCATCCTGGCCATCTATCTGTGGGTAAAAAGCTGTGCTAACCTTGACCTGAGTACAAGTCCCTTCTGAAATGACTTCCAGAAGTGCGAGGTGAACTGAGTACTCATATCTAAAATGATAGACACGGGGACTCCATGTAGTCTGACTAAACTTTGGTAGATGCAACTAGGCCAATTTCTACCAAGATTGAGATTGCACATCAAGAATGTAGCAATGTAGTCCCATAGATTGGAAATTCCTTTACTCCATTGGTCATGTCATCGGAGCAATGCAAAGGCAAAGGACCTCAGTTACTTAAAAAAACTCCAACTGAACAAGTGTATGATCAAGATTGTCAGGGTGGCAAAGGCTCCTTTCCGTTATGTATAGCTGCTCATGTTTCTAAAAAGAGATCGTCTCAAGATGAAAGTAATAGCAATCACGAGGATCGTTTTTGGAAAAAGGTAAGACCACATTCAGACAAATCAGGGGATGCATATTTAGCAGTGGTCGAGATTCATAATAGTGTTGATATTTCTTAGAGGACCTTGACCTTTCTTATTAAATAGGTATTCTTACAACTTTTAGTTTACCTAACATGTCTTCGATAAGTTTTATTAATTGCTTGATTTGCCTCTACAGTCAAATGGTGGCAGAGCATTACCACGAGAAAGGTCGCAGAAAATTGGTGAGTCTGTTTCTAGTCCGAACCCAATAAAGTCACCTTCTACAGGAAAACCAAAAAAGAGGAAACTTCTGCTCCTCATGATAGAGTGAAAGCGAGATTGAGTTCTAATTTACAAAAGCATCCAACAGCTGCAATGTCCGAGTTCAACGAAAAGAAGGTTGTCCTAAGGTACCGAAAGATATTTATTTTAGAACTTTGGATTTTTAAAATTATTTCAATTCATCAGTTGATACTCTTATTATGAATAAAGTCTATTTGCTTTTTCTTCCAATAATTGTTTTTTAATTTTTGAAATATACTTTGAATGTTGATCTGCTAACAGTTTCGAATCTGTGCGTGCACACCACCAAGTTAACATAAATAAATAAATAAATTATATCTTGAT
>JACEIK010001088.1:248962-276160 GCA_018107945.1 Datura stramonium
AACTACAATTTACATGAGAATGTACAAACATCGATAGATAAACAAGACGAAATGACGCATTTGAGTATCACTTGGGTATATAAATCTGCCCAAGATCAACCACGAGTCATCAAAAGCAGTCGTGGAAAGGGGGTTTATGGAATCGGAGGAAACAACGGACGGTACAACGACCCGTTGTCAGGAACAATGAGCCGTTGTTACCAGTCATTAGATGGACTGAGTTCAGGCTGAGGGAGAAACAACGGGGCATCCCACAGTTCGTGGCGAGAAGGAATGAAACGTTGTTTCTAGTCGTTGCTTATGGGGTGAGATTTCCAGTGCTTTCAATTGATGGAGACCACAACTCGTTGGAAGACACCACGAGTCGTGGTGAGGCTCGTGGAAAGGGGAGTCAGACTTGGTCAAGGGGATGACGACGATCGATTAAATGACCCGTGGTTTGTTGTAAGGACTCATCCTGTCGATTCGTGGGAAGTATATAATGCGAGTCATGAGGTAGTGGACCCGAAGACTAGATACCACGAGTCGTGGTATGATGCCACGACCCGTTGGGTCGGTCGTTGGTCTATCCGGGCCAGTTTTCAGGGAATATTTTAAGGGAATTTTCGACCTTTCCATGTTTTTATCCCCTAAACTACGTCGTTTTGGATATTTTCTGAGTGTGATAAGAGGGGTTAAGTCCCTATTGCATGTTCATTCGCATGCAAGGATTTTAGAAAGGTTTTTGAGAGATTCAAGGGCTTCTTCCTCAAATTTTCGTCAAATTTCTTTGTGGGTGTTCAAGGAGCTTTAAGCTCATCCATTCCAAGGTATGTAGGATTTTAAAATGAGTGGAATTCTTCCTCAACCATGCCCAATTTCGATTAGAGTCATGAATTATCCTACTCCAATTCAATGGGGTTTTACCCAAAGCATGTCAATGTGATTTCTCCTTATGGGTATGTTTTAATTGAGTTTTATTTATTGAAATATGCATGTTGGGCAGGTTTAGTATTACTTTCTTCAAATTCATGTTTCAATCTCTTAAATCTAAATTGCCCATTTATGGAAGTTCATGGAAATTATGATTTATGATGAATATTCATTATTTTAAATTTATTTATTTGGAAGAGCATGAATCCATGTTACCCATGTTTATGAGCGTATTTTGAAAGAATTGAGTATGAGGAAGCATTGGGCAATGCCCATATGATGAAGAATGATTTAAGATTTACGAAACGAATTTCATGATTTATCAATTTATTATGTGGGCCGATAAAAAGGGCCTTGATTCTTGGCTAAGCATGTTTTAAAGAGGATCAATGATGATCAGTGTTATAACTTAGCCAATGAATGCATGATGTTAATGATTTATGTATGAGCCTATATGCATGATTTTGGGAGCCGTGTCTTGCCCCGAGCAGCTCGGCGTTCAAAGGACTATGCCGGTGTATCATAACCACGTGCCACCGTGGATTGTAAATTTTATGATGTTATGATAATGATACCCTAAAATGTGATATCACGCCTTATGCACGACCCTCGCCTGGCAAGCCAAGTTCGGCTCTTCCCACTTAAGCGAGACAGTGGGGCATGATGACAGGCTCTGCCATGATGGTGTCGGTTATGATGAGTCCTCCCATTGTTCCGCATGTTTTTATGCATTGTTATGTTTACGTTATTTGGCTCAAGTTGTATTTTGATAAAGTTACTTACGATTATGATAATGAATGATTATGAATGATTTGAAAGTTTTTGAGCCCTATGTTTTATTACGAAGATTTTGATGCAAGCATGATGTCCTCCTCCTATGTCTATTTATGAGTTTTACTTTACTTTTAAAATGTATGTTTTACATACCTTGCATACTCAGCACATTACACGTACTGACTGCATACTTTCTATGTTGTATTGTTTCATGATATAGGGACCGGATCTCAAGCTCATCCTCATATTTAGTCCATCCTAGCCTACGATATCAGCTTATTGGTGAGTCCTCATGTTTCGAGGGCCGTTTGATAGACTTCCATGTTGTTTATGTTTCAGTACTTGTCAGGTTAGTTAGGAGATGTTGTCCCATCAGCCCATCTTATGTATTAGAGGATTTCGGACAAGTATGAAGTATTCTGCTGCGTAAACATTTGGTATTTCTTGATGCTATGTTATGATTACATTTATGCTATATCTTTATGATTATTGTTTCTCTTATTTGAATGGGATTAGTGGAATGCATGTGCCATGGGTTTACTTCGGGTCTCTCGGGGTCCCTTGTCCCGTGTCTATGATCCGGGTGTACGTTCGGATCATGAAAATTTTGGTATCAGAGCAATAGGTTTGAAGTGTCCTAGGGAGTCCGAAAGCCGCGTTAGGTAGATTCTCTTTAATGGGTGTGAAACGCGCAAAACCTATGACGAAGAGGCTACTAAACGTTATAGGAGATGTTCCCTTTGTTCCTGTTCTATGTCGTGCGATGAAAAGCCTTTCCATCCTTCTAATTCGTGCGATTTGCGATTGCAGAATTATGGCCCCTAGAAGAATGAACGGAAGGAGGAATGGAAATGATGAAGGCCACAGAGATGGCAATGATCATGGGCATCAGCAAGCCCCACCTATTTTGGAGCCCCAAGCACCAGACTAGTTGCCTACGCTTAGTTTTGGGTGGCGATTCAGATTTGGCAGAGGCCTTGACCGCTCAGGTCAACCAGCAGGCTATTGTGCAGGTTCCACAGAATGAAAATACGGCGACGACTCGGATTAGAGACTTCTTTAGGATGAACCCTCCTGAGTTCACGGGATCAAAAGAGGATGAGGATCCACACGAGTTCATTGAAGGGATCCTGAAGGTCACTCAGGTTATGGAAGTGACAAATGGGGAATGTGTGGACTTATCCTCTTATCAGCTAAAGGAGGTCACTCATATTTGGTACAGCCAATGGAAGGACAACAGCGCAGCGGGAGCGGGCCCTATCAGCTGGGACGAGTTCCACATAGATTTCCTTGACAGATTCTTCCCTCGGAAATAAGGGAGTTGAAAGCAGCTGAGTTTGTTAAACTCAAGAAAGGAAAGATGTCAGTACTGGAGTATTCGCTTGAGTTCAAGCGCTTTTTGAAATACGCCCCAGAGTTGGTAATGGATCATAGGGGGCGGGTGAGCCAATTTGGTCATGATGCTTCCAGCTATTTAGATAAGGATTGCAGGACTGCTATGCTCCACTAAGATATGGACTTTCCTCGCATAGTGTTGTACACCCAGCAGATGGAGGCGGCTCATGCAAGTGAGAGGGAGTCAAAGAGGGCTCGGAAAAATAGTCGTGGGTTTTCACATCAGAGGTCTGGCGGTGGCTACCATTCATAGTTTCAGTAGAGGTCACTAGCCACAGCACCATCATCAGCTAGTGTCCCATCCAGACCCAGGGGTGATCAGAGTAGCAGGGCTTCAGGGTCGAGGGATCATAGGGGCACCTAGTTAGAGTATACCTCTCCAGCCTATGGGAAGTGCAGCAAGAGTCACACCGGGGAGTGCTTGCTCGGTTCGGATGTCTGCTTCAAGTGTGGTAAATCATGTCAAATGCGCTGAGCATGTTCATATGCCAGACAAGGTGATGATAGGGGTCGAGTACAAACCACTAGAACAATAGCAGCTCCAGCCTGTTCAGCTCCACAGGGAGCATCTACTAGTGGGGGAGGCGGTCAGCTCCAAAACTGATTTTATGCCCTTGCCTCGCGCCAGGAGCAGGAGACTTCGCCAGACGTGGTCACTGGTATGTTGCGTGTCTTTCATATTGATGTTTATGCCTTGCTAGATCCGAGAGCTACATTGTGTTTTGTGACTCCTTACATTGGTAGTAGTTTTGGAGTTAGTCCTAAAATTCTGTCAGAACCATTCCCGTGTCTACCCCAGTCGGTGATTCAGTTGTAGCTAGGTGGGTATATAGAGGTTTCCCCAGTACTGTATTACATAAGGTAACCTCCACAGATTTGGTAGAGTTATCCATGACTTACTTTGACGTTATTCTTGGTATGGATTGGTTGTTTTCATGTTATTCCTCGATTAATTGTAGGAGCCATACCGTGGAGTTTCATTTTTCAGGTGAGCCAGTCATGGAGTGGAAGGATAGTTCGGCGGTGCCAGCAGGTCAATTTATTTCCTATCTTAAGGCTAGGAAGATGATCTCAAAGGGTTGCATGTACCACTTAGTTAGGGTTAAGGATGTGGAGTCTTAGACCCCGACTATTCAGTCAGCTCCGGTGGTGTGCGAATACTCAGAGGTATTTCCCGAGGATTTGCCAGGTGTTCCTCTGGAAAGGGAAATTGATTTTTATATTAGTCTATTGCCAGATACGCAGCCTATTTCTATCCCTTCTTATAAGATGGCTCCAGCCGAGCTAAAGGAATTGAAGGATCAGTTAAAGGATCTGTTGGACAAGGTCTTCATTAGACTGAGCCAATATCCATGAGGTGCACTTGTTTGAAAGAAGGAAGGTTACCTTCGCATGTGTATTGACTAAAGGCAGTTGAATAAGGTTACCGTCAAGAACAGGTACCCCTTACCGAGGATCGATGATTTGTTTGACCAGCTTCAGGGTGCCAAGTGCTTCTCCAAGATTGATCTCGGGTTCGGGTATCACCAGCTCAGAGTCGGGAGAGTGACATCTCAACGACCGCTTTCAAGACTCGGTATGGTCACTACGAATTTGTTCTCATGTCTTTTAGGCTAACTAATGCTCCTGCAGCTTTTATGGGCCTGCTGAATAGGGTGTTCAAGTAATATATGGATATGTTTGTGATCATGTTCATCGACGACATTCTTATATACTGCCGGAGAGAGGTGGAGCATGCCACTCATGTGAGAATAGTTCTGCAAACCCTCAAGGATCGTCAGCTATATGGAAAGTTTAGCAAGTGTGAATTTTGGCTGAACTTGGTAGCATTTCTGGCCCATGTGGTATCAAGCGAAGGCATAAGGGTAGATTCCCAGAAGATAGAGGCGGTGAAGAATTGGCCCAGACCGGTGAATCCTTAAGAAATCTGGAGTTTCTTGGGCCTAGTAGGTTATTACAGAATATTTGTGGAGGGTTTCTCATCTATTGCGGCACCTTTGACTAAGTTGACTTAGAAAAAGGTGAAATTCCAATGGTCCGATGCTTGTGAGAAAAGCTTCCAAGAGTTGAAGACCCAACTCACCTCAGCACCAGTGTTGACACTACCCGAGGGTACTGATGGCTTTGTTTTCTATTGTGATGCTTTGAGAGTCGTACTGGGATGTGTGTTGATGCAACGTGGGAAGGTAATAGCATATGTCTTGAGACAGTTGAAGGTCCATGAAAAGAATTACCCGACCCATGATCTTGAGTTGGCCGCGGTGGTGTTTGCATTGAAGATATGGCGGCATTACTTGTATGGGTTCCACATGGATGTATTCACGGATCACAAGAGTTTTAAATATCTGTTCACACAGAAAGACCTATATCTTCGACATAGGAGGTGGTTGGAGTTACTTAAGGACTATGAAATGAGTGTCCTCTACCTCCCGGGCAAGGCTAATGTGGTTGCAGATGCGCTTAGTAGGCTCTCCATGGAAAATGTGTCCCACATTGATGAGGGAAAGAAGGAGTTGGTGAAGGATGTCCATCAACTTGCAAGGCTAGGAGTTAGATCGATTGACTCGACCGACGGCAGTGTTGTTATGCAAAACGGGTCAGGATCGTCCTTGGTGGTTGATGTAAAATCTAGGAAAGATGATGATCTAATATTGAGGAAGCTGAAGGAGGTGGTGCGGAGTCAAAAGGTGGAGGTCTTCTCCTAAGGGGGAGATAGCGTGCTACGATACCAAGGTCGACTATGTGTTCCGGACATCGATAATTTTAGAGTTAGGATATTGCATGAGGCACATGGTACCAGATATTCTATTCATCCAGGATCCACGAAAATGTATCGGGATTCGCAAGAAATATATTGGTGGGATGGTATGAAGAAAGATATTGCGGAGTTCGTAGCAAAATGCCCAAACTCCCAGCAAGTGAAATTCGAACATCAAAGGCTGGGAGGCATACTTCAGGATATCAGCATCCCCACTTGGAAGTGGGAAGAGATAAATATGGACTTTGTTATAGGACTACCTCATACTCGCTGACATTATGACTCCATTTGGGTGGTGGTAGATAGGCTGACTAACGCGACGCACTTCCTACCGGTCAAGACCACAGATTCCGCGGAGGATTATGCTAAATTGTATATTTGGGAGTTAGTTCGAATTCATGGAGTGACCTTGTCTATTATTTAAGACCGAGGTACTCAGTTTACTTCCCAATTATGGCATTCCTTTCAAAAAGGACTTGGGATGCATGTTAAGCTAAGTACAGCCTTCCATCCGCAGACAGACGGCCAGGCAGAACAAACAATTCACACCCTTGAGGATATGTTGAGGGCATGTGTTATTGACTTTAAAGGTAGCTGGGATGATCATTTTCCCTTGATCGAGTTTGCTTATAATAAAAGTTACCACTCCAGTATCCAGATGGCACCGTTCGAGGCTCTTTACGGGCAGAGGTGTAGATCTCCTATCGGATGGTTCGAGGTTGGTGAGGCCGCTATGATAGGACCAGATTCAATTCATGAGGCAATGGTGAAGGTTCAGTTGATAAGGGAACGGTTGAAAACTGCTCAGAGTCGTCCAAAATCATATGCCAATGTGAGGAGAACAGAGATGGAGTTTGATGTGGATGACTGGGTATTTCTAATGGTGTCTCCCATGAATGGAGTCATGCGGTTCGGAAAGAAAGGTAAACTCAAACCTCGCTATGTTTCTCCCTATTGGGTTGTGAGGAGAGTTGGTAAGTGGCGTATGAGTTGGACTTGCCATCAGGGTTATCTTCAGTTCATCACGTCTTTCATATGTCACTTTTGAAGAAGTGCTTAGATGATCCAGCCTTGGTAGTTCTGGTAGACAGCATTGGAGTGAAGGATAGCCTCAGCTATGAAGAAATTTTGGTGGAAATCTTAGACCGTCAAGTCCTTAAGCTAAGGAACAAGGAAGTAGCTGCAGTTGAAGTGTTATGGAGGAATTAGCATGTTGAGGGAGCTACATGGGAAGCCGAAGCGGACATGATGGCTAAATACCGACATTTGTTCTCTACCGGCTCAATTCCGACTTGAGGTATCAGTTTTTCCCTATGACTCTATTTAGTTTTAATGTTCAATTTATGTGTGCAAGTTTCTTTTATGTGTATAAATGCATATGTGAAGCATGAGATCAATTCATCAATGTGGTTTGATTCGGAGGTAGTCATTCCGTGAAAATTTCGGCTAAAATGATCAGTAAATAGCTATGATAAATTGTATGTTTCCGTTTTCTGCTCATTTCCTACATTCAAGGACGAATGTTCCCAAGGGGGAGATATTGTAATACCCCGGGAAGGCCTAAGAATATACCCGGGAGTTAAAAATTGAAAAGTGTAGAAAACTGGCAAAAATATCACAGAATGGATGACTCAATGACTCGTGGGTGGATATCACGAGTCGTCAAAAGAATTCGTGGAAAGGGGGTTTAGGGAATCATAGGAAACAACAGACGGTACAACGACCCGTTGTCAGGAAAAACGAGTCGTTTTTACCAGTTGTTAGAAGGACTGAGTTCAGGTTGAGGGAGAAAAAATGGGGCATCCCAGGTTCGTGGTGAGAAGGAACGACCTGTTGTTTCTAATCGTTGCTTTTGGGGGTTAGGTTTCTAGTGCTTTCAATGGATGGAGACCACGACTCATTGGAAGCCAGCATGAGTCGTAGTGAGGCTCGTGGAAAGGGGAGTAAGACTTGGTCAAGGGGCTGGCGATGGTCAAATCAACAACCCGTGGTGTTGTAATGACTTATCCTGTCGAGTCATGGGAAGGATCTAAGGCGAGTCATGAGGCAGTGGACCCGACGAATCGATATCACGAGTCGTGGTATGATGCCACGACCCGTTGGGTCGGTCGTTGGTCTGTCCGGGCCAGTTTTCAAGAAAATTATTTTAAGGTTATTTTCAACCTTTCCACATTTTTAGCCCCTAAACCACGTCGTTTTGGATATTTTATGAGTGTGATAAGAGGAGTTAAGTCCCTATTGCATGCTCATTTTCATGCAAGGATTTTAGAAAGTTTTTTAGGAGATTCAAGGCCTTCTTCCCCAATTTTTCTTCAAATTTCTTTGTGGGTGTTCAAGGAGCTTTAAGTTCATCCATTCCTAGGTATGTAGGGTTTTAAAATAGGTGGAATTCTTCCTCAACCATGCCCAATATCGATTAGAGTCATGAATTCTCCTAGTAAAGTTCCATAGGGTTTTACCCAAAGCATGTCAATGTGATTTCTCCTTATGGGTATATCTTAATTGAGTTTTTTTATTGAAATATGCATGTTGGGAAGGTTTAGTATTACTTTCTTCAAATTCATGTTTCAATCTTATAAATCTAAATTTTTCATTTATAGAAGTTCATGGAAATTATGATTTATGATAAATATTCATTATTTTAAGTTTATTTATTTGGAAATGCATGAATCAAAGTTACCCATGTTTATGAGCATATTTTGAAAGAATTGAGTATGAGAAAGCATTGTACAATGCCCATATGATGAAGAATTATTTATGATTTACGAAACAAATTTCATGATTTATAGATTTATGATGCGGGCAGACAAAAAGGGCCTCGATTCTTGGCTAAGCATGTTTTAAAGGGGATCAATGATGATAAGTGTTATAATTTAGCCAATGAATTTTCATGCATGATGTTAATGATTTATTTATGAGCCTATATGCATGTTTTTGGTAGCCGTGTCTAGCACCAAGCATCCCGGCGTTCAAAGGACTACGCCGGTGTCTCATCACCACATGCCACAGTGGGTTGTAAATGTTATGATGTTATGAGAATGATCCCCTCAAATGTGATATCAAATCATATGCACGACCCTCGCCTGGCAAGCCAAGGTCGGCTCTGCGCACTTGAGCGAAACAGTAGGGCATCATGAAAGGCTCTATCATGATGGTGTCGGTTATGACGAGTCCTCCCATTGTTCCTAATGTTTTTATGCATTGTTATGTTTACATTATTTTTCTCAAGTTATATTTTGATAAGGTTACTTATGATTATGATAATGAATGATTATGAATGATTTGAATGTTTTGAGCCCTATGTTTTATTACGAAGATTTTGATGCAAGCATGATGTCCTCCTCCTATGTCTATTTATGAGTTTTACTTTACTTTTAAAATGTCTGTTTTACTTACCTTGCATACTCAGTACATTCCACATACTGACCGCATACTTTTTATGTGTTATCATTTAATGATACAGGGACCGGATCTCAGGCTCATCCTCATATTTAGTCCATCCCAGCCTACAATATCAGCTTATTGGTGAGTCCTCATGTTCCGAGGGCCGTTTGATAGACTTCCATGTTGTTTATGTTTTAGTACTGGTCGGGTTAGTTGAGGGATGTTGTTCGATCAACCCATTTTATGTATTATAGTCTTTTGGACAAGTATGTAGTATTCAGCTATGTAAACATTTGGTATTTCTTGATGCTATGTTATGATTACGTTTCTGCCATATCTTTATAATTATTGTTCCGCTTATTTGAATGGGATTAGTTGAATGCATGTGCCATGGGTTGACTTGGGATCTCTTGAGGTCCCTTGTCTCGTGTCTACGATTCGGGTGTACGTTCAGGTCGTGACATCTGTTTCCCTTATGTGCCATGCTCGGTTGGTTTTTTCATTCAATCCAAAAGTGCCTTAGCAAGTCATAGGTCTGGTCCATGATTGAACCACCAGCTAAATTATTTGCCACAGACTTGTTAATTGAATCAAAGGAACCATAAAAACTTTGGAGAAGTACCCCATAAGGCAGTTTTTTGGGCAAATGGCTACTTTCTTCTTGAATCTTAGCCACACCTCATGGATTTGTTCTTTAGAGAGTTGCTAGAAGTTCATGGTCTCATTACCAAGTTGAAGCATCCTAGAGGGTGGAAAAAATTTATCAAGGAACACTTCAGTCAACTCGTTCCATGAAGTGATTTATCCGGGAGGTAGCTCCTTAAACCAAGTTGTGGTGTCCCCGGTAAGAGAGAAACAACCTTAATCGAATCAACTCTTGGCTAATGTTGTAATGTTGAACTGTTGGCAAATCTCAATGCAATTCCAAAGATGCAGATTAGCATCCTCTCTAGCCAAACCACTAAACAACCCTCTCATTTCAATAAGATGTAACATAGTGTGTGTCATATGAAACATAACATTCCCTACCACGGGAGGTAAGCGAATAACACCATCTACATCATGAGCTACAGGCTCATCTTCCACATCCATAAATCCATCCACAATTCGAACATCACTAGCATAGATCATGTTTCTCCATTTCATACAACAAAAAAACAATAAAGTAAAAGAAAAACACGACGTAAAATAAGTGTGAATCGAAAACAACAAATGGTAATCACAAGCCAATCCTCAGCAATGATGCCCTTTTTTTTATAACATCCAAAAATACTTGTCCAATAACACTTCTCCAATTAAGAAGGTTTCTATAGTCGTTGACAAAAAATAAATTTCCAAATGAGTGTAAATATTAGATCCCTTGAGGATTTGGGTTGGATTATCCAAATGTCATAACTCAACTCACACGAGAAAACATCATGCCTTTATAATGTAAATTAAAAATTTTGGGAAAAGAGTAATCATGTATCAATTTCAAATATAGAAAAAAACAAGGGAAAAGTGACTTGATGCAATCAATGAGAGGGACCAGGGGTGTGCATATGGGGTGTCAACTAGAAGGAGTGAATTAAGAGCCTTATACTTGATTAGAGCATTGAGAGACTTGGTTATGGTAACACTCTATTTTTTTCAACCAAAAGGATGTGGCTAGCTTGGGTTTTTTTACACCCTAAAGCCATGATCACCAGATAACCAGCAAGCTTGAGGAAGGGTTAGACTATTTCTAACCCTAACTCTTTAATGGAGTATGAATTTGGGTTTTGAATATCTATAGCTCCAACCCATATATTAAACGCTCCAATTCCTCACTATTAAATTCTTACCCAACCTTACTTCCCTCTTTCAAGAAAAAGCAAGATTAGAAAGCTAAATCAATGTTTGCAACCATCAATTATTGAATTAAAACATTAAGAAAAAAATAGATCCATGCCTTCTAATAAATTTTAATAAAAAATAATCAACATCCAATCAAGTCTAGACACCCATCATGCACGCACACCCCTAGCAAGGATTTAGCTACTCATATTCAAAGAGAGTGAAATTATACACAAAAGGAATTTTTCTATGCTCACCATATTAAGTAATCAAATCTTAATTCAAGATCAAGGTCTACAACAATGGTGGTTCTTCCAATGAAGAAGAAAGAAAAAATGTACTCTATCTATCTGTATGATGTACGCTCTACTCAATGTTATTTCATCATATGTACAATTGGGGTTAAATCTATGAAATTCCTTTTGCGCAGCTATCCAATAATGCCCTTTGGAAGCTTATCAGGTATACTTGTGCCTTTTTGGACAATTTTGGACTTAAACAAATGATGAGGGTCATTTTCGTGGCACGTGGATTTCGCAAATACCAATTTGCAGCACGCAGGTCACTTCTAAGGCTTAGGCAGTGCCCTTTGCAAGTCATCTGTGGTGGTATATGCATTTTGTAGATTCCAATCTACAGGTCGTAGATCTGGTGAACTAAATCATCCAGATTCATCTGTTTGGCACATGCGTTTCACAGGTGCCCGTATGCGGCACACATCTCCTTTTCCTTCCAGTAGATTGCTTTTAGTTTAATTCTTCCATTTTCTTTTCTAAGTTAAATGCCTCCACCAAAGAAGATAAAATGCATAAAACCTTCATAGATTGTATGAGAACAAAGCAATAGCTTATTCTTAAAAGCCAAATGAGTTGGTAAATTACCAACTCATTAGGTGCTCAGTTTACAGCCCACTTTTGGAAGTCTTTTCAAAAAATATTAGGTACCTACATAAATCTTAGCGCTGCTTTCATATGCAAACAGAGGGTCCGACTGAGCGCACGATTTAGATGCACTAGGATATGTTAAGATCTTGTGCTCTAGATTTCAAAGAAAATTGGGATCATCACTTACCATTAGTCGAGTTTTCATACAATAGCAGTTAGCATTCCAGTATCTAGGTGGCACCTTAGGAGGATCTATATAGCCAAAGGTGTAGATCACCTATTTGTTGGTTCGAAGTATGTGAGGCAGAACTACAAGGACCAGATGTTCTATCAGGCTATGAATTAAGTTAAATTGATATAGGAATGATTGCAAACTGCATAAATTCATCAAAAATCCTATTTAGATATACGATGAAGAGACTTGGAATTTAATGTTGATGATTGGGTATTCTTGAAAGTTTCACCTATGAAGGGAATCATGTAATTTAGGAGGAAATGGAAGCTTAGTCCCAGATATATTGATGCATATAAGATTTTGTAAAGAATTGGTCTAGTAGCCTATGAGCTGGAATTGACTACAGTGTTGACATCAGTGCATCCAATATTCCATGAATCCATGTTGAAGATAATATGTGGGAGATCCAACCATTATGGTTCGAAAAGAGAACGCAGGTGACAGATAGAGTCTATCTTATGAAGAGGTTTCGATGGTGATCCTTGATCATCAAGTTTGCAAATTGAAGACCAAGGAAGTAGCATCAGTGAAAGTATTAGGGAGAAATCACAATGTTAAAGAGGTTGCAAGTGAAGTTGAAAATGATATAAAGGCCAAGTATCCTAACTTATTCCTTGAATGAGAAGAAGATGATGGATGTAACGATCCTGATCTTACTCTATGAAATTTTTATGACTCCATGTCCCATGTCTATGTTTATGTTCTGTGAAAGCTCAAACCCTACATTATGTTATGCTCTTATGTCTAAAAGAACTCATGATAAACCTTATGAATTCATGGTATTGAGTATTTACTTGTAAGAATGGAATTCTCTGTTTTGTAATGGCTAGTTGCAACTCCATAAAAAAGAATTCCGTCAATTTTTTCTTACATTTATTAATGTTGGGCATATTTCTATGCCCATTTGCCATGTTCTTTTCCCATCTTTTACCTTATTTTGAGTACATAATTCTTAGGAAATGCATGAATTGGTGTGTTTGTATGTTTTGTAAGCTAAAAAATGATTTTATTTGTTTTGATCAAGAAATCAAGGAAAAAGGACCCAAATTAACCCAAGGTTTGAAGATATGAAGTGTGAGAAGAAGGACTTGGGGCACTGGCTGGTGTTTGGCGCCAGGTCCAAATTTTAGAGAATTATGCATTAATGTTAGGGCTATGACTGGCGCCTAGCACCAAGTCCCTAATATTAGAGAATAATTCACTCAACACCATGGCGAGATTGATGGCGTAGAGCCCTAGAAGCATCCTATACTTAGAAAAATTTCCAAAAATTTTGGTGCTATAGATGGGGCTGGGCGCCAGGTGGGTTCTGGAGCCAATAAATTTGACTAACACACTGGGGCTATAGGTGGCGCGGGGCTCCCGGATGATCTAGAAGAGTGGAAATTTGGCTAACTCCTTTGTGCTACAGATGGAGCTGGGCTCTCGGAGCTAAACTTCAGAGGAAACTTGAGCCTAGCTTGGGGTTATGGAGCCAGGCCTATTCCGGGACATAATTTACTGATTTTAAAGTCAAGTACTTGATGGCAGAAGTGTAATTAGAAGAATCAACTATAAATATATCCTCTAGGTCATTTCTTAGGAATCTTTATTCATTTGTGGAGGGTTGTAATGCAGCTTGGAAGGAAGACAAGTTTCTACTTAGGTTGCTTTTCTATTTATTATTTTACTTTGAGTGATAAGGACTAAGTCTTTGTTTTTTCACTTGTCTATGAGTGGCTAAAATCATACTCTAGGGTTTTGTACATGGTGAATGGTTGAAGTTTTAAAGACTAATTTATGCTAGTTTCGATTCTTGTTTAATGGTTGTGTATATTTAGTTGTTTTAATTGCTTATTCACTAGCCTGATCAACTTGTGAGTAAATCTGTTTGCTTTTGGTTGAACTTGGGAAAGGGAACAGAAAGGGTTAAAGGTAAATATAAAATAGGAATTCAATGACCTCTGAACCGATTTTTGAGGGGATAGAAGTTGTTGTTGAGGATAGGAATATACCCTTCAACCCTATTTAGTTTAAATACAAGTAGGCATAACCGTTGTTGCATGCTTCTCATGTGACCATAGGTATATAGGCATTAGGATTCATGAGATAGTCCTTGGATGCTCGGGAGAGTGGCAAGGAATGGGATAGTAACTTGTAACTAGAAACCATAGGAAGAACCATTATGGAATAATCACGTCTTTAAAGCTCAACTTGATACTAAAAGTGCTATTGCCATTTATTTTTATCATCATCTGAAGTAAAACCATGTTTGCTACAGCTCAAGTTAATTTTATATTTAAAGTTTTTAGTAGTTTAATTTTCCAAATCATTCCCCATTTCAATTGTTTGATAGAATAGAGAAATAAAGAAGTAACCTTAAACGGTTGAACTGACAAGTCTCTGAGGGATCGATAATTGGGACTTCCAATCCTATATTACTTGACAACCACATGCGCTTTCGTGTACTTTGGCGACAACAAGTTTTTGGCATCGTTGCCGGGGACTTGAATATTTTTTGATCGTTTGTAGGTTAGGATTTTGTTTCGCTATTCTGTAGTTTATGTTTGTTTCTTTGTTTTTGTGAAGTTTACAATGTTATGTGCTCGATGTAGGCCAAGTACAAGAAGTCAAGAATCACTTTTAGCTTCTTTTGATCCTAAAATTGAGAGAACCTTCCAAAGGTTAATCATGGAGAATAACGAACGGGCACAGGGCAATAATCATGAGAAGGTTGCAGTGTTGAACTTTTCTAGGATGAACTTGGAGAACGCTTCTGAGGCGATCGTCAAGCCGGCTATCACTGGGAACTTTGAGTTGAAGGAAGGGACTGTATGGTTGGTCCAAAACACTTTCCAATAGCAGGGAAAGCTACAGAAGGATCCCATAGGCATTTGATGATGTTTGTGGAGCTGAGTGAGAATTTCCACTACCAGAACATATCAAATGGATATGTTAAACTAACATTATTTCCGTTCTCGCTTATTTGTAAAGCCAAGAAGTGGCATGAAAATGAGCCTGTAGGTTCCATCACCACATGGAAGGATCTATCCAACAAATTCATTAATAGGTTTTTCTCTTCAAGGAGAACCAACGAGTTGGAGAGAAGATCTCCCAGTTTGTGCAGAAAGATAGTGAAATCTTAGCTCAGGTGTGGGAACGTTAAGAGGGCTATTTGAGAGATTGTCCGCGCCATATGTAGCCTAAGGAGATAGTTAGTCACAACATTATAGATGGTCTGAATCCTGAGTCAAAGATCTTGCTTTGCGCTACTGCATAGGGATAGATCTTGTCCAAGAGCTATGATGAAATAGAGGATCTTTTGAACCTCATGTTAGCAAGGAGTCAAGATTATCAAGACTCAGGTAGAGGGTTCACATCAACTAAGGTTCCAGGGAAGCTCAACGTAGATGGTGTTGCGGCAACTAGAGAAATCTTAGCCAGTTGGTGAATGTCATTAGCAAGCTTGTCACCACACTAGTATGAAGCCAAGTACAACAGGTACATCAGGTTCAGACTCCACCACCATCATACGAAGCATATGGAGAAGGCCACACATATTCAGGTTGTCCACTTAACCATGAATCTGTATATTTTGTAGGACAACAAGGTCGGGGTAGAGGTTTTTTAGGTAATAGCTAAACTAGAGGTACTGGAATGTAGACAATCCCTTATATGGAGAAAATAAGAACTTCTAAAGGCCCCAGGATACTTATCCAAGGCCTCAGGGCCAGTAGCCAAGCAGCTCTTTTGAGGAGACAATGAAGCAGTAGATGGTTCAACAAACTCAAGTGGTTAATGAGATGCAAAAGTCCATCCATGAGCTTTAGTGGAGGATGGGGAAATTGTCCATGCAGCAGGCTAACAGAATGAAAGGGGTACTTTTGAGTAACACCGAGAAGAACCCCAAGGAAAATATGAGAGTTATCTCTTTGTGCAGTGGTAAAGAGCTAGGCGAGGTGATCCCCAAAGAAAAGAAGGTTGATAATGAGCAGGTTGTGAAGTCTTAAGAGTGCGGTCGGTGGTCAAGCAACTCATAACCAAAATTTGTAGTAGCTAGACCACCGCCCCAATTTCCACAATAGTTTAAGAAGAAGAAGGATGACTTAGCCTGCCAGAAATTTCTTGATATGTTGAAACAGGTACATGTTAACTTACCATTGGTGGAGCTTTTGTAGGAAGTTCCAAAATATACTAAGTACCTGAAAAAAATTTTGGCCAACAAGAGGAGATTAATGGATTTTAAAAGGGTGGCTCTCATAAAAGAGTGCAGTTCTCGGGTTCAAAACAAAATTCCCAATAAGCTAAAGCACCCCGAGAGCTTCACCCATCCAATGGTGATTGGAAATAAGGAAGTAGGTTCTGCGTTGTGTGACTTGGGTGCAAGCATTAATCTGATGCATACATCCCTATTCAGAACATTGGGTTTAGACGAATCACGTCCTACCATAGTGACTTATAACTTGCAGTCTGATCTCTTTCCTATCCTGATGGAATAATAGAGGACGTCTTGATAAAGGTGGGACCTTTCATCCTATCAGTGGACTTCATAATCCTAAATGATGAAGTAGATACAATAGTTCCCCTCATTTTGAGGAGAGGATTTTTAGCCACTACCGACGCTATCATACAAGTAAAGTCGGGAAAGATGTCTATGAGGGTAGATGGTCAAGAGGCAGTTTTTGAGGTGTTTAGAGCAGCAAGGATGCCTTCTCCCTATGATGACTTCACAGTTAAGCCAGTGGTAGATCCTAAAGGGTGCAATCAGTTAGTTGAGCAGTGTGTGTTGCATGAGAGTTTGTCAGATGGTAGTATAGTACACTCGAATAAAGCAGTGAAAGTGATCTTAGTCATGTCGCGATGTTAAATCAGGCGCTGCATGGGAGGCAACCCATAAATGTCATGCCACTACTATAACTAAGGCACTTGGTTGGAGACAACCCATCTTTCTAACATTTTTTTACATTTCTTGTTTGTTTTGTAAGGACGAACAGAGCGTTGAAGGAAAAAAGAGCTGGGAAAATGAGCTGAAAAAGTTTAAGTTTGGGGTGAGATAGCTGGTGTGGGGTGGCAGGTGTTAAACTCTAAAAGAAAAAAATTATCAGGTTGGTACTATGGGTGGCGCGCCGCACCAGCCCTAGTCCCCAAAGAAAAAAATTTCTATGTTTGTAGGGCTATGGAGGGGGTGGCTTGGCAAGGGTGTTATGGTAAAAAATATTTTGGTCAATTGGGTCAATGTTTACCCAAAGACCTTAAATTACCAAAAAAAACCATTCCCTACACCTTTATTTAAAATCCAATTCATCCTTTTTCATTAAAAATTTGGAAAACAAAAAGCCAAAAATTCTCCCTCCTCTCCCTCACTAACCCGTAATTCCCTTCCCCTCTTTCCCCTCAACTATTGTCTTCTCCAAGGTTTGGTGAAGCTCCTCTTTTCAACTCAAGTAAGTATTTCTCATATCTCTTTTTTATATAATGTTAAGAGCATGCTCCCATACCCTTCCTCCCTAATATTAAAGTCCTAAATCACCACGGTTGGTGAAAAGCTTATGTTTCATATTGTGGGTTTCATGAGCTTTAATTTCTTAAATTCTTCCATGATAATGTGTTATCTTTGTTTGGTAGCTTATTTTTTGATTGAATATAGTGATTTCAAGTTATGGGCATGAATGGGGATGGTGAATTGAATTCTTGAATTTGGTGGGTAGGTGCATTAATTGTAGAGAGAGAAAGTACATGGTAAGTAAATTCTTGAATGTGATTAATTCTTGAGTTGTTGAAATTCATGACTAATTCATTATGGATTTAGTAAATTTCTTGTGGGTTGTTGAATGAATTGAATGTATCTACTTCTATGTATGAAATACTTGAATTATAAATTGAAGAAGGGAAAGTGAGAGGAATGGACAAAGTAAGACATCCTTGAAAAGCTAAAAGTGAGGGGAGAGTTGAAAATTCTTGAACTTGGTTGTAGTTAGAGTTGGTGAATAAATTAGTATTGTTGAGATTGGTTGATGATGAGGGAATTCTTGAGTGCCCTGTTTGATAAGTCTCACAAGTATGTTAGCAATTTAAGTGTGAGGTCAATTTTTCACATTTGACACTTAATTCGTTGCCTTTGTTATTTACGAACTAATTTGGAAAGTTCATGACTGTTGATTGGTAGGTGTCACGGCATCAATGGAAAAGGAAGTGTTGATTGCTAAAGGCACAAAGAGAGCTAATTCATCAGCAGCCAAGGCTAGCCCTGATAGACAATTTGGAGCAAAGGCTGTAGAGCCCCATGGACTTACATGGTTCAACACACAAAAGGAGGCTAAGTATGCTCCTAAAAATTGGATTGATGAGGGTGTCCTTGCACTTGAGTTCCCGACCACCCGGGACAAGCTTTGTGAGTTAGAGTTGGATACATCTTTGTTGAGCCAGAGGAGTGCAACCTCACATTGGTGAGAGAGTTCTATGCAAACTGGGACATGTCATTTGGAGAAAGAACCAATGTGAAGATAAGGGGTCAGGTGGTGCAGTTCAATTACAAGAGGTTCAATGCTTTCCTTGGCACACCTGAGGTAGACCCTTCTGAGTACTTTATCTTGATTAAGTAGCCTCCTTACCACGACATCCATCACACTCTATGTGGTGAGCACTCATATACCCGTTGGTCAAGGGACCATAAGAGCACTCACTCCACACTTGTGTTCTCCTACTTGAACAAGGAGGCGAAGGTTTGGGTGAAGATAGTTTGTGTCGTGTTCTCCCTATGACACACGTATCGGGCATCACTAGTGAGCGGATTGTGCTGGTATACATGCTTATTAAAGGGATACCAATGAACTTTAGTGCGGTTCTTTGGGATAATATGATGAGATCGTTGGACAACTACAGGTGGAAATATTGATGTGGCAATCTCTTGACCTAGTTTTTGCGAGAGGAAAGCATTGAGGAGGAGGAGACAGACCTTCTTCTACCTCTAGCAGTGACATGGTAGGTAAGATTATTAATGTTATGAAGGTGAAGGAGACCATCACTTCCCCAGCTCCACTCCTCACTATAGCTGATCGTCAGGCTCATGATGAAAGATGGCAAGGTCACATATTTGGGATACTAGATTTGGAGCTAAGGTTAGGAGGTCGACTTGCAATAGATGAGGAGAGGGAAACCCTCGAGGAGAGGTACCCACTCACAAAGAGTACTATGTTGATTTGCCGAGTTCTCCTAGCCTTTGAGGACCCTTTGGATGACGATGAGGCCACAATGCTGACTAATGGAGTAGATGGTTTTGACATGGATGAGGAGGATGATGCTAATAGGGGTGCCATGCAGGTTGATGGTGATGATAATTAGGATGAGGATGAGGATCAGGATTACAATCCTAATGATGATGACGATTGTGCTTAGCAGCGCAGGAAGTTCTTTATCTCTAGCTACTTGTTATATTTGCTTGTACACTAGGGACAGTGCACTATTTAAGTGTGGGGTGGAGGAAAGAGTTCTTGCTTATTTTGTCTTTGCTAAATTCGTAGTTGTAGCATGAGTTGTCAGTCCCCATGGTAGTAGCTCTGTGATTTGTTAGGCATGATTTGTAATAGCTAATATTTTTAATGATGACTGGATGATGCCTTGTGCATGTAGTGACTATTGTTCGTCTTAAGTAGTATGTTGTTTGCTTTATTTTAGAGTCAATTTTTTCATTTTTGTCATTTAGAGTAGTGACCCTTCCCTATGATAGATGGATGACAACCTTCTTAAGAGAAATTAGTCATGTTTTTATTTTTATTTTTTAGGATTGAGTCATAGATCATACACTTTTGTGCTCTTTGATATTGTACTTGGCGGCTATGCTAGATTCAAACCCAGAGGGCCTAGAGTAAGGTAAAGAAGTTAGCTCATTAGACGGATGGCTACCTAGGGAGCTAGTAGAAAATTTGTACTTAGCTCTTACTAAGTAGCCAATAAAGTGGTCATTTTGAATGGATGAGTGAGAAATCTATGAGAGACATACATAACTCTTTAATTTGACTCAATATGATTTAAGGGCTTAATAATGATAAATGTCAGTCAATATGACTGTGTGAATGTGTAGCTATAGGAAACCGACTAGAATTTTCATTTCCATGAGAGGTGAGATAAATTGTCTTGTGTGTACATATTGTAGCATCTAGAACTTTTCTTAGTGTACATAGGATAGCTAGTTAGGGAGTTAGGAAATGATCAAGGCATTTCTTTAAAAAAGCCATGATTTTCCCATGTGTATTTTACCTTCCTGAACATTATCCCTAGTTAACCCCCTTTGAGCCATAAGTCTTATTCTTTCTTAGCCACAAAAGTAGCTTAATCACCCTTTTTGTGAAACCTCAAACTTATTAATCCAAAATAGTCTTAGGAACTTTGAGACTTGAATGTAAAGATCCACTAAAATATAGTGTTAAGAAATAAAGTAAAAGAAAAAAATTTGTGGTAAGAGGAGAAAAAGGGGAAAAAAGGGGTGCCCACAAAAAAATTGTGTTGTTTATTTGTTTCTAGAACAACGAAAGATAGAGATTTAACTGAAAAATCCTTATGGATTACATAGAAAAGACTAGCAGTCAAGTAGTGAAAAAGAGGCATGAAAAGAAAAGAACAAAGAGTGAGTTAGATGAAAGGTGAACAAACAAGGAAACCGTAGTGGACAAGAAAAATGAAAAATGTCTTAAAAGTTCTTAGGTGGTAGTCACTATAAAAGAAATATCATTTATACCCGTCCCCTAGCCGACATTGCATCCAAGAAAAGTCCTGTGATCTTAATCTCTTGGAACAACCATGTAGTCTAAATATACATGAAGGGAAAGCTTATGGTATATGACATGTGTGCATTACATCATTTGTGAGCATGATGGTGCCTTTATTTGTATGTTCCATGTGTAAGCATTAATAATCTGAGAGAGGAACATCAGTAAAAGTAAGGGGCACAAGATGTCTAAGTAGGTAACATTTTGTTGCATACTTCATGATTGATCATGTTGGCCCTATTTTGAAAGAAAAATGAGTCAATTTTAGAGGTTGTGTAGTCTTCATTGTGAGAACTCTAGTTGTGCTTAGTGTGAATTGATGTATCTTGATGAACCACTTAATCTTATGTTCTATGCTAGTCATTTGAGTGTGAATTGATAGAGGTACCAAGTATGATGGTAAAATATGAGTTTATGTATGTAACTAAGGATTGTTCAAGGACGAACAGTGGTTTAAGTGTGGGATGGTGATGTAGGGCATATTTCTATGCCCATTTGCCATGTTTTTTGCCCATCTTTTACCTTATTCTGAGTTCATAATCCTTAGGAAATACATGAATTCATGTGTTTGTGTGTTTTATAAGCTAACAAATGATTTTAGTTGTTTTGAGCAAGAAACCAAGGAAAAGGGACCTAAATTAGCCCAAGGTGTGAAGATTTGAGAGTGTGAGAAGAAGGACCTAGGGCTATGACTGGTGTCGGGCGCCAAGTCCCAAAATTTAGAGAATTGTGTATTAAAGTTGGCGCTGTGGCTGGCGCCCAGCGCCAAGTCCGAGACATTAGAGAATAATTCACTCAACACCTTGTCAAGATGGATGGCGTAGAGCCCTAGAAGCATCCCAGAATTAGAGAAATTTCCCAAAATTCTAGTGTTATTGATTGGACTGGGCGCTAGGTGTGTTCTAGAGCCAAGAAATTTGACTAACACTTTGGAGCTATAGGTGACGCGGGCGCCCGGATTATCTAGAAGAGTGGAAATTTGGCTAACTCCTTGGTGATATGGATGGGCTGAGCGCCTGGAGCTAAACTGCAGAGGAAACATGAGACCAATATGGGTCTATGGAGGGGGCGGCATGCCAGGCCTATTCTGGGATAGAATTTGCTAATTTAAAAGCTAAGTACTTGAGGGCAGAAGTGTACTTTGAAGGCTTAGCTATAAATATAGCCTCTAGGTCATTTTCTAGCAATATTTGGATCACATATACAATACGTATTTCATTTGTGGAGGGTTGTAATGCTTCTTGGAAGGAAGACAAGTTTCTACNATTCCAGATTCAGTATAGCCTATTGTATGATTTGCAAGATCACATATACAATACGTATTTCATTTGTGGAGGGTTGTAATGCTTCTTGGAAGGAAGACAAGTTTCTACTTAGGTTTATTCTCTTCTTTGTTATTTTACTTTGAATGATGATGACTAAGTCTTTGTTTTTCCACTTGACTATGAGTGGCTAAACGCATACTCTAGGGTTTTGGCAATGGTGGATAGTTGAAGTTTGAAAGACTGATTTATGCTAGTTTTGATTCTTCTTTAATCATTGTTTATGGTTACTTGTTTTAATTACATATTCACTAGCCTGATCAACTTGTGAGTAAATCTGTTGGCTTTCGGTTGAACTTGGGAAAGGGAACCAAAAGAGTTAAAGGTAAATATAAAATAGGAAATCAAAGACCCATGAACCCATTAGTGAAAGGATAGAAGTTGTTGTTGAGGATAAGGATATACCCTTCAACCTTGTTTAGTTGAAATACAAGTAGGAATAACCGTTGATTCATGCTTCTCCTGCGACCATAGAGATATAGGCATTAGGGTTCATGAGATAGTCCTTGATGCTTTGGAGAGTGGAAAGGAATGGGATAGTAACTTGCAACTAGCAACAATTGGAAGAATCATTATAGCGTAATCACGTCTTGGAAGCTCAACTTGAAACTAAAAGTGACATTGCCATAGATTTTCATCATCTGAAGTAAAGCAAAGTTTGCAACAACTCTAATAAATTTTATATTTAAAGTTTTTAGTAGTTTAATTTTCCAAATCATTCCCCATTTCAACTATTTGATAGAATAGAGAAATAAATAAGTAACCTTAAATGATTAAACTGACAAGTCTCTAAGGGATTGATAATCGTGACTTCCAGTACTATATTACTTGATGACCACGTGCACTTACATATGCTTGGGCAACATCGCTTAAGCTTGTCGCACCCCATTTTCCTTGCGGAAAGCGGAACTCGACATGTGAAAACTCTTAAGGGTTACTTAAAGAGAAGAGTCATCACCTAACGATTTGAGGTGCGTTAGGGCACCGTACTAACCTAAGGTTTTGTTATACTAGCCTAGGTCACCAGAGTTGGGTAAGGGTTCAAGTTACCTCGAAAAGAAGGTGTAAGGCCTCTTTCGAGGTCCATAAATGTGGGTCCCTTCCGGATTCATTATTATGTGGGGGTATTTACTAAGTGATCAAATAAGATTCATTTTAAGCCTTTTATGTAGAAACAACTTAAATAAACTAAGTGATAAGAAGGAAGAAGATCGTGACGTTAACTTTAGCAATTTATGTAAATAAGGATCGGCAAATAAAGGCAAACAATAATAAATAAATGATATATTAAGAAAAAAACAATAACAAAACAAATAAATAAAAATTTTAAGGATTGGACCGAACCTCAAAGAGGCGCCTACGTATCCCAAAAGGGAATCAGGTTGAATGTAGTTCTGCAATTTAAAGGGGGGAATGGTTATTTTAAACTAACGGGATCACCCCGTGCAACTAAAATAATATTTCGCAACCTATTTAGGTTGCTATATTATTCAGCGGGCACAGACTATCATTTCCCACTACCCATCTAATTAATTTAATTATTGTTAAGCTTAAGCATTCAAAATGGAGAAGACTAACGCCCTAACAAGTGCCTACCCGTCCCAATCCTGATGTCCAAGATGCGATGGACTACTAAATTTGGATTTTTGGGTCTAGAGCATACTTAGGGTTTTAAAAGGTGATTAACGCCCAAACAAAGTCAAGTATAAAATAATAAACATATAAGGTTTCACATAACCTCAAACTTGTGAGCATGATTTCTAGATATTTATGAGCAAGACTTATGAGCATAATTTTCTAGTGTTTGAGCATGACATTCTTCAAAGACATGATTTCTAAAAGAACAAACAGATTATTATACTATAAACATGATTTCTATGATTGAAAAGAATAAGTCCTATAAATAAGATCTCCCAATAAATTAATGTCACAAAATATGTAGCACAAATTAAAAACGAGGTTCTATTATCACCAGAATTTAAAGGGCTTTTTAGTGAATTTCAAATAGCCAATATAACCTAAGAATTTAAACAGACAATCCTTATGCCATTTTGTGTGTCTAGACATGAATGGAAATATTATAAACTGACAAATCAATTAATGACAAGTGGTTTAATTATGCAAATCCTATTACACATATATTATTGCATGAATCAAAATCCTATGGGTATGGTTTCTAATATATTTCAAATTAAGTCATGTTAATTCCTATAGATATGGTTTCTAGCGGAAATGATTTATGTACGTAGTACTCCTATAGGCATGCTTTCTATGTGAAATTTCACAATTATATATCAAGAAAAAGAAAAGACAATAAAGAACATACCAAACCCGCTCCCATAAACCCCTTTTCACTATCATTAGCGTTTATTACAATTTACAATCGATAAAAAGGGAATAAATAAATAAATTACAATAAAACATGAAAAAAACATTACATTAAAATCTTATGCCCCATCTTGTCCCGGCGACTCTTCATTTCCATTCAAGAACCTGTTAAGCAATTGATACAAGTGCACCCACACTACAAGTATATCTATTTCGACCTCAATAAATTTTAAATTTTGGAAGGCACTTAGTCATGCATATAAAAATATCAGATGACAAATTCTAGATACTTATTAGTATGCACGAAATCCCAAACATATAAAAAACATATGGGGATTCTAAAAGAATTTGTATTTAATAGCGCATGATGCAAATAGTAAGTTCAAACATTGTAACGAAGGCAACACAAAGAAGTAAACTGACTGGTAAACGACGATAACCGTAATTCAGCAAAAGAAATGACAAGCATCTGCTGTTTTCGTGCAGTATTTTTACAAGATTGGCACCCAAAACCTCAATACATCAAGATCACAACAATCTCAAGGATTTCGAGCAGTGCTTGTACTGAGGTGGGATTAGAGGAAAACAAAAATAGTAGAGGATTGCTTAGTGTAGTGACGGAACTTAACACATGGTAGTTACTCAATGGATATTAATAGAAAGTAGAGCCATGTCATAATGTTAAAGGAGAAGAAAAAATTTGTATTGTCCAAGAGCCAGTGATGTTCTCTCATTTTGAAAGAGGCGGAAAACATGTTTATATAGCACAAATCAATGATCAACCCAAGAGAATAAAAGGAAGGACAATAATAATAAGAATCAATCAAAGCAAATGTTTTCCTTAACCAATAAGATCATACCAAGATCTTTTCAAAGAAAATCTCTATATTACCATAAATGTAAGTAGAGAAAGAAAAATTTACCTTAAACTAGGCTAAATTTAAGGGAATGGGAACAAACTGTTATTTAATATTAAATAAAAATGTTAAGTTACCATCATTGACTAGGTGAAAAAGGTAGAATTATAAAACAAATCAATCCCAAAATGACCAGGTCAAGCTATTTAGAGCAAGTGATAAATCAAACAAAATGAATTACCATAAATAGTATATAACATACCAAGAGTAATCCTATAAATAAGTTAAATAAGAGAGAAAGTGCGAATTAGCAAAGATTTTTATCACATACGAAATCCATTTAACGCAAATC
This sequence comes from Datura stramonium, assembly GCA_018107945.1. NCBI lineage: Eukaryota > Viridiplantae > Streptophyta > Magnoliopsida > Solanales > Solanaceae > Datura > Datura stramonium. The sequence goes on from JACEIK010001088.1 coordinate 274,723, forward strand.
AATCACAGCTTACCAAATCGACTTGATATTGTATCCAAAATTTTCATATTACAAGTTAAATTTGAACAGGGATGGAAAACAAGATTATATCATTGTAAAAAATGTCATAAAATTTTGAATTAATATGCACAGAATAGCTCTTTCAAAAGGTGACTGTTGAAAATAAAGAGGATATATATATACATATATATATATATATATATTCAGTAAGCCAAGATCTGGAAAGGAACTTTCAGACAACGAAAAACAAAATCACAAAGTCTAGAGCTGAGTATTTGTAATTTCTAAACTTAGGTCAACACACATAAACCATGAATATAACATTATCCACAAAAGTAGCAGACGTGTAAGACCAGATTAAAGTTCACACAAAACTATGTTCAAAACTTGAAAACAACTAGAAAAAATCTAAAAATACCGAACAGAAATTAACACTTCATTCTGCATGAATTTTAAATCTAACATGTGATGAATATAGAATAAAATAATGAAGTCCCAAACAGTGATAAAAGCTCGTGATAGTCGGGCTGTGGTGGTCGGCATGGATTTGGTAATGTACGGGTAAGAGAAGAGAGAAGAGGAAGAGGTGAGAGGAAAAGGTGCAGCAGGGATAAATGGTGCGACTGTTTCGCCCGGAGTTCGAGGGAGATAGGAGGCGGCGTTAATGGTGAAGTGGGGAGAGAACAAAGTGAGGGTGATGAGTGGTGGGTATTATAGCGTTTTTGACCGGAGGAAGAGGAAGGAGGCTGGCGTTCAGGTTGGTGGCGGCACCGCGGGAGGACAATGGAGAGAAGAAAGGTGAGAGGGTGCGCGGCAGCTAAGGGTGCGCGGCGCTGGTGTTGTTTTGCCGGAGGTGCGGAAAGGAGACAGAAAAATGGTGGTTCACCGGAGAAGGAGAAAAGAGATGGAGGGAGGTTAGAGAGGGGCCAAAGGGGTCTGCTGCTACTGTTGTTCGCCGGCCACGGCGGCTGAAAATAGTGGTGAGAGGGGAAGAGGATAAGGAGAGAGTGGAGGGAGGCGGCGGCTGTTTGCTTAGGAAGAGGGAGAATGGGGAAAAAATTGTTTAGGTTTTTGGGGTAGGTGTGGTAAATAAGGATGTAGGTTGGGGATTTAATATCGTCCTTTAGATTAAATTTGATGAACGACTATGATAAAAAATTATAAAGATGGGTCGAGTTGTGGGTATATCCACGGGTCGCGAATTGGATTAAAGGGTATGGCAATTGATTGGCTGAATTGAAATTTTAAAATGTGGCCATATTTGATTAAAATTGCCTAGAATTGACATAAATCAGATAGAAAGTGGCTAGATTTTAAATAAATTGAATGAAATTGAATAGAAGGTGGCTAAAATTTAAATGAATTGGAAGAAAATCGAATTAGCTACTATTAAATTAATAAAAATAATACACTTGTAAATAATTTAATAAATAGATAA